>VYZX01020706.1:139628-154660 GCA_013401335.1 Brachypteracias leptosomus | reverse complement strand
AAAAACAAAAATGCTTTCAATCTTCTTTATAAGATTCGAGATAAGAAAAGGAAAATTATAATGGAGTCAAGAAAAAAAAACCCGGCCGCCAGCAACTGTTCTCTCACACTAAAAATTAGAGAACTAAGTCACTACAGCAAAAGGATAATCAGTTTATTATCATTTGAATTTTCAGCAGATGGATAGACAAGAACTGTTAAAGCACAAATATTTGTGTCTGTCATCCAGAAAAAAAAAAAAAGGGGAAGTTCTGAACTTTTACCCTTTTGTCAAGTTTAATCTTCAGCCAGAGGCTACTGTCAGAGACAATGAAACAAAAAGATAGGCACTAATTTAAAATTTTAAAAAAGGAATTAAAAATCTTTGAGAGACAGCACCTAAAAAACATTTCACATGTTAACTACAAAAGTTGCTTTTCCCTCCAAACTTGCAGCATACACAATTTTATTTATTCAAGTCCTCTTATCCCTCTGCAGTTTCAGAAGATTTTCCTCTTGCTGTTACACTTCCCCTTGACCTTTTTCACATTCCTATTTCCTGGCTTCCTTTACCATTATTTGTACCAGCTTGGGCTCTGCTATCTTGCTTCCTTGGTCTGCCAGAAAGGTAATAGTCACCACTCTGAACACCAGTCCTCCTCATTTTGATCACCCCACTTCTTCGGACCATGCTAGGAAGAGGAGAAATTAACTGACTGACGCAGCCACTCTCCTTTAATCCTAATACCTCTCTTAAATTCCATGTGGACTTCCTCCAAAACAAAACTTCCTTCCACTTCTGTGCAAGAGATGACATCCCCAGCCAAATATTAGACCAAGAATCTGGTCCATCAGCCACTTTCATCACTGCTCTCAAGAACTCTCACCTCTATGCTGAAAGCTCAAAAATGCTGTTTTAGATCTGCTGTCTTCTCTAAACCAAAGCCTCAGGCTCTGATATTTCTTTGTAGATAGTCAGGTGTTACTTCAAGCCAAATGATCCGTAATTTAACTTCTAATCTTCCTCTGACATCTTTTGTTCAGCAGTGGAAACTTCTCCATTGCCCAGATTATCAGTGTACTTCGTATCTCCTAGAACCTGACTTGACCTAAATTATTCTGCTTAGTTTCCACGTACTTTAAATCCAGTCTTTCTTAACCCATACAGTCACAAGCCCTCAGAGCTTGTTCTTGTTCTGTTCATCCAGCAACCTTTTACAAGGTTTTGGAACATTGCCAGAATCTTCATAAATAATCACAAGTTAATATACACAACTAAATACCTCATTAATAAAGTGCATTAACATATAAGGCATCTCTTGTTTTCTTTCACAATGATAATAAAAAGTACAAAACATATCTTCCAGTTAAGAACAAAACAGTATAGATTCCACTATCAAACGTGTAACATGTATATGTTGCTGGAGTCAACACAAAGACGACATGGGCCTGTTGGAGCAGGTCCAGAGGAAGACCACAAAAATGACCAGAAGGCTGGAACACCATTCCTATTGAAGAAAGGCTGAGAGAGTTGGGGTTGTTCAGCCTGGAGAAGAGAAGGCTCCCAGGGAGACCTTACTGTGGCCTTTCAGCACTTAAAGGGGGCCTATATGAAAGATGGGGACAGTCTTTTTAGCAGGGCATATTGTGATAGGACAAGGGGTAACAGTTTTAAACTAAAGGATGGGAGATTCAGACTAGATAAGAAGGAAGAGAATTTTTTTACAATGAGGGTGGTGGAACAATGGAACAGGTTGCCCAAAGTGGTGGTCAGTGCCTCATCACTAGAAACATTCAGTGTCAGGTTGGACAGAGCTCTGAGCAACCTGATCTAGCTGAAGATGTCCCTGCTCGTTGCAGGGAGATTGGACTAGAAGACCTTTAAAGGTCCCTTCCAACCCAAACCATTCTATGGTTCTATAACTTTTGAAGGGAAAAAAAACCCCAAACAAGTACACACATACATGTAAGCAAAGGGTCATCCTTCAGGAATTACTTGCTTCCTATGTTATGAATGTTAACATGAACAGAATTGGGAAAATTTATCGTGAGATTCTGTCAAGTTCTGTGTCCATTAGCAAAGGCATTTGTTCCTCACCTCTGTCTACAGCAGCCATGTAATTTCAAGCATCAAAAACAGAGGAGGATGTCAAACTCAAATTAAAATTAAAGGCTTTCTTGGGACCCGAAAGCCCTGTCATAGCTGGTACAGTCAGCTTAAGTTTTACTAATGAAGAAAGGTAGATGTTTTCTACAGACACTCCAACAGTTGAATTCATATTAGCTGCCAGGCATTTGTGAATGTTAAGAAGGGTCACTGATGACTGAGTAAGCATTTTAAGCTTACATGAAATGTCTTCATTTTGTAGTTACAGTATCAGTTGAAACAGATTTTCAGAAGAATCAGATCATTATTTCAGGAAGGAATACAATTTTTTTTCTTTTTTTTTTTCTTTTTTTTTTTTTTTTAAGATATCAGCAATGGATGCAACTTTCATTAGTCAGGAACAAATAATATAAATTATACAACACTACACAAGTTTTCAGGTATGTATAAGCAAACTCAGTTTAATGTCTTAATGCCATTCAGGTATAAAGACACTTTGTTAAGAGGTGTTAGATCCATAAAGTTCAACGATATAGAGTTTTCAATTACTACAGCTCTACCAAACACATCTCATTTAGATCCTTTCTACTTATACAATGTAAGAGAATACAATTACATTTGCCTCAACGCAAATAATATAATCCAAAGTACGCATTATTTTGGAATTTTTGCTTATTAAACTTTATTTAACAGCTGCAGCTAATTACGTCTGTGCAGAATATTAAGCCTCTGCAGAACAAGTTCTTAAATCTGATAGTCAAAGCACTTAACAGTGCTAATATAGAGGGGAGGAAAAAAAAAAAGCTTCTAGGAGTCAATCTTACTTCTAAAAAAGGACACTAAGAAGCCTAAGTCTTACTAAAAGTTATGAAATCTGGGATCTCTTTATGTTTTTTCAAGAAACTTGAAAGAGAAGAATGTTGCTACCTGCCCTGTGTAAAAGAATTTTGTTTCCTCTCTCCCAGCACCAAACTCATTGGACCATCAGATCTTCCTTTCCAATTAGCATCCCAATCTGACAGATTTTTTAATTTTCTTTAAATAATAAAGATGGAAGAACTTTACAAGAAGCAGGAGTGAAAAATACATACAGACTATAAGAATAAGCAACAGAAAAAGAAATCATTACTCAACAAGAGAATTGTGTAGGATAAAAAGTTAGAAATTAACAAGATAGTAAGAATGAACATCTAGAATGGAGAATTTATTTTGTTGCGGGATTTGAGGAGTACCAAAAACTAGCAGGATAATTTTAATTCAAAACTGCAGAAGCCTTCTCTTAATTACTATGCCCAGTCTACTACTGCTGCCAAAAACTAAGTTTCCAATAGGAAAAAAAAAACCCAAAGACAAACACAGCAACATCAGCCAGGAAGGAAGGTAAGAGTGGTACAGTCTATGATTTGTCATGTATCACAAAAGTTGCTACAGAGTCTGAAGCACTACTGCGTTCTCCATAACACCCAAAGCTCTTCTTTCTCAGAGGTCATCAAGCTACAATCTTTACAAAAGTGGTTTATTTTTCTTTACTCTGTACAAAATTAAGTATTTGTAAATATTCATTTTTCACAATGATAAAACAAACATGCTTTGACAGCAACTTTTTCCCAGGAAAAACAGTCCTGCTTAAGCTGCCCAATATTAAACAGAATCCTAAAACAAGCTAGACTCAGATGACTAATTTTAGATTCAAAAAAATAGGTTAAAACACCTGAAAAACAAGAAGATCACTGGTTTCTGTTACATCTTCGTTCTTCTCATCCTTCTGAACACACAAAGAGCCATACTAAAGTTGCATGTGCAAGTGCAGAACTAGCACTCAGAACCATGGAACCACAGACTGGTTTGGGTCAGAAGGGACCTTTAAAGGCCATCTAGTCCAACCTCCCTGCAATGAGCAGGGACATCTTCAACTAGATCAGGTTGCTCAGAGCCCCATCCATCCAACCTGACCCTGAATGTTTCCAGAGATGGGGCACCGACCAGCACTCTGGGCAACCCGTTACAGTGTCTCACCACCCTCATTTAAAAAAAAAAAAAAAAAGTCTTCCTTGTATTTAGTCAATTCCTACACTACTCAACATTTTAACATCCTCCTTAAATAAGGTTTTTCATAAAGAAAATGAATCATGGGTTCTTTTCTGTACAACATCAGCAACTGTTTCAGTATATGCTTTATGGAAGCCCGCACTACATTTTCCGCACTACAGTACAGACTTGCTACTCCTTCACTCTCTGCACTAGCTACTGGGCCCAAGAGTTGTGCCAAGATGGGATGCTGGGTTCACAACCTTAGATTTGTACAGAAATTTTGGGAGATGGCAACGGAAACAAGAAAAAAGCAACACCAAAGGAACTCCAATTGTGTATGTGCATTACACACAGCATCCTTGCTCTCCCTTCCTTCATCTTCTTTGCCCCCAGAATTACAAATCCCCCCTTTCACACATGATTCTCCCAGAGGAGGAAAAAAGTCCCTGTAGGCATGCAGAAAATCTTCAGGAGATATTGAAAAGACCCAAATAGCCCCCAGATATTGAACAAGATTTAAGTAGGAGCCTTAGCCAGCTGAGAAATTCCTTTTCCTTCTGCATACCCATGTGGTAAAGAAGAAAAGGAATTTCTTCACACATCTATTGATTATAGTATGCTTTTGTTCAGACAATTTAGTCCAATAACAGAACATGTATTAGTTTGACTAATAAGCTATGAAGATTTTACTAACATCTCACCTGGGACACAGAAACAGTAATATATGTGAGAACATTTAAGCAAAAGAGAAACAGGATTTTACCTGTTTACTTTCACAGAAGATAGCTTGAAAACTCTCCTCCAGCTCATATCAAAAGCTTGCTGAAATCACTATCCAAGAATGTCACAGAGAAAGCTGTGTTAATTCCTTGCAATGAGAACTGCTAAACATAAATATATTAAATACTTAATATACCAGGATAGCCTCACTTTCCACATGTGGTAGGATAGATGATACTTCTGTGATATTCTACATAGACTTTATAAAGCTTGTTCTAAAAAGAAAGAGCAAGAGGGGACACAGTTGAAAAGAATTTGCCAGAAAAACACCACACTAAATGTCTGAGTCCAGGAAGAACAGTAGTAGATGGCAGACAACTCCTGGTCTACTCTAGTTTAAAAAAAAAGACCAAGCAACCATAAAACAGAGCAAGAAAACCGTTCAAGTAACACAGTTAGCATGCAACTATCTCTATTAATCCACTTTTATAATTAACTTGATTTTATTTTGTTAAGAACAGGGCTTGAAAGTTTTATTTAGCTTCAAATAACAATTGAAAAAAAGTTAAATGCCAACTGTGAGCAGTAACACTTGGCTGAAAGGTTCGAGTAAGAAACCTTAAGAACAGAGTTTGGGACACTAGAAAAGAAAAATAGGGTGCCAAAAGACATCTGCTGTATAGAATTGTGTTTGGGGTAGGGGCATGTTTCAGGAAAATAAAAGGAGCCATCACTAAAAAAATATGACAATCAGTGATTCAAAATGGTAAGGCTGGAACTTAACATCCATAAGAGACTCCACTATTCAAGCTAATAGAGGATGACAGCCTCCTGCTATCAGTTACTAAGCAGGTCAACAACAGAGGAAGGAAAAAAAACCTTGATAGAGTTTCAGACGTATCAGTTTGCTGCAGAAAAAAAAAGGGACTCCAGCTACAGTTTCATGTTATATTTAAGCTCATTAGCACTTAGTTACTGACAAATGAATGGTCCCACCCAACCTCACACCAGCTCTGGCACTTGTAAATGGCTGGTGAACTCATTGAGGGTCTTAACACTGTAGACTATCTGGGGACTTGGTAGTGCTCTCCCGGGCAGTTGTTCTGAGGTCTTTCACATGGAGCTAGCTCTCTGAACTAGCTGATTGTGAAGTCAGATAACAGACAGCTAAAATGGGTAAAGACACTGGAGCAACCTGTCCTCTACAGATGAGACCACACAGCCTTGTCCCTGCCAGAGACAAATGTATCAACTGTAGCTTTAAGGTGACTGGTGTAACAAGAAATGAAATTAACTGTAGAGCTCTGAGGAAAATGGTCAAAGTAAACAGTTATAAGGCAAGGATCTGCCAGAAACTGAGGACTACTGGATAAAAAATGGTGATATAAATGAACTGACTGGACAATCCACACAACACCTAGAGCAGAGATTGCCAAAGGAAGCACAAGCAGTGACAGGTTCATCTCTGGAAAGTTCTTCTGACAAACTCAAAGGGGACCCATCTGCAGACCCAACTTCTAGTTGGGGAGGAGACAACATTGCCTTCACTGTAGACCTGAGATAGGAAAGTCCACATGAGGACTGGTAAGAGAATATCCCTGGATGAGTAAGAGTTCCTGTCACCAGCACAGGTCCCCTCTTCTGATCACCAGCCAGACAGTGCACAGGAACACAGCATCCCAAGTGTTGTTGCAGTGAGTCACTGATGCCTAGAAAATTAGTGGTACTGTAGAAACAAGTCATGTGAAGGATGCTTGTATGTTCACACATGGTGCTGATTTATTAGGTTAAAGATTGGTTGTGTACGACCACAGCACATATGATCAACAATAATTGCTAGAATATTGGTTTACGTAATAAAGGATATTATAACTCTATATTCTTTGTGTTGGTCACCATCTCTATGCAAAACATTCTTTAAGTTTCAGGGCTTTAGTTGTCCTACAAAAGCAAGCTCCCCTACTCCTTATGCTAGCACTCAGGAGACCAGCCAACAAAGCAGTCAGCCAGTGGTGAGCTGAGCCAGCTGAAAAATCACTGATCATTTCAGGCCAAATCAGATCTCCTAACTGGCTGACTGCCCAAATAATGCTGTTGGGACAAGGATATAGGCAAGATTAAATGGCTGGGGACACAGTAGAACAGAACATGAGCTTCAGGACCTGCATGTTCAGGGATGTTAAATTAGAGCACAAGCTATCAGTGACAAAGACAGTGGGACTGAGTGCATCTTCAGCAAGTTTGCAGATGACACCAAGCTCAGTGCACCTGAGTGACAGGATGCCATCCAGAGGGACCTGGACAAGTCTGGGAAGTGGGCCTGTGTGAACCTTTTGACATTCAACAGGGCCACGTACGAGGTCCTGCACCTGGGTCAGGTCAATCCCGAATACCAATACAGGCTAGGGGATAATGGGATTGAGAGCAGTCCAGCGGAGAAGGGCTTGGGGGCATTGGTCATGAGCTGGTAAAGCTGGACATGAGCCACCAATGTGTGCTTGCAGCCCGGAAGGCCAACCATAACCTGAACTGCATAAAAAAGAAGCATGGCCAGCAGGCCAAAGATGGTAATTCTGCCCCTCCTGCTCTGGTGAGACCCCACCTGGAGTACTGTGTTCAGCTCTGGACTCCTTAGCACAGGAAAGGAGAGAGTCCAGAGGAGGGACACAAAAATGATCAGAAGGCTGAAACAGCCTCCTACAAGGACAGCTTGAGAGAGCTGAGCTTGTTCAGCCTGGAGAAGAGAAGGCTCTGGGAAGACCTTACTGCAGCCCTTCAGCACTTAAAGGGGGACTATAAGAAAGATGGAGACAATCATTTTAGCAGGGCCTGTTGCAACAGGACAAGGGGTAATGATTTTAAACTGAAAGAGGGTAGACTTAGACTAGATAGAAGGAAGAAACTTTTTACTATAAGCGTAGTGAAACACTGGAACAGGTTGCCCAGAGAGGTGATAGAAGCCCCATCCCTGGAAACATTCAAGGTCAGGTTGGATGGGGCTCTGAGCAACCTGATCTAATTAAAGATGTCCCTGCTCATTGCAGGGAGGTTGGACTAGATGACCTTTAAAAGCCCCTTCCAAAGCAAACTATTCTATGATTCTATAAGGAGCATGTCCTCTACATACAAACTGACATGGCCATTAACCTCTGTTACCATCACCTCTCTTCCCTCACTCAGCCATATGGTTTCCTCTCTTCTAGTTTATCCCAATGACATTGCTTCCTTCATCATATAAGAGTCACTCCCTACCATTCTAAATTTTATTTATGCTTGACTGAGCACCAACTTGCTTCAAGTGTCTTCTTTCCCTAAGGCTACTCTGATTATTCTTTCACTCAGCCAATGCCTACCTCTTCTTATGCCGCAGACAACACTGATCTTTCTCTACTTAGGGAAAAGGGGAGGAAAGCAAAAGGCACTATTTCACAGTCATCCCACCCCCTTTTGTTCCATGTGTAGCTCCCACCTCCAGCTTCCAAAGAAAGAAATTAATTGCTGCTCCTCACCAAGGCCCTCTGCTAGCCCTGCCTCAATTTCTCCCTCCAGGTTACTGTTCCCAATCAGTTACTTCTATCCCTTTTCCCACCCCCTATATCAGAAAAAATGAAAATTATATTAACTGAAGGAACATCTTCTTCCCCCAGTAAGTATGGCAGCTTCCTCCTTTCACACCATGAGTTTCTTAGCAGCCTGACCTCCAGCAGTAAAGCCCATGACTCTCACCAACTGAAGAAAAACAGCTGGAAAAAATTAGCAATTTAAAGCAATAACCATGATATTAGTATAGTCTTAGTTTAAAAATTCTCAATTCTTCAATTATAAGATAAGTTGATAGCAAAAAAACACATAAAGAGAAAGACTACTGCAAAGTGAATGTAGCAAATAGCGTATAGTGTAGACTCAGAGATGGCAAACTTTCAGATAAGCAGATGGTACTAGACTTCTCTGCATGGGAAACCCTTTACAGGTCCTACAGCACTCTAAGGAAGTGACTACCCTCAGGCAGATGTTCTGTTGACAAAACCATATTTCCATAATGCTATTTTACTCATCTAAACACTTCTTTAAATATCTTATCAGAAGTTCACATGTACTTCTCAGATTTGTCTTCCTCCTCTACTGAATGGTAAATTGATACCTGTGTATCAATGCATTTTAAAATAAGAATAGTAGTCAACATGCACGGCATCATAAACCACATGCTAAAATGTTGTATGGCAAAGAGCTTGAAGAGGAGGGGGAAGACCCTGGGATCTACCATATGAGACTGATATGGGTTCTTCATTACTAGAGTGCCCAGCTTAGTCCAAATACAGGTCTACAGCAATTTCTCTTGACTTGCTCCTCTCATCACCAAGAGTAGTTATGCACAACCTTCCTGGCCTTGCTGTGCCATAGGAGCAGCCCTTGATTTGTTTGAAAGACACAGATTGGCTCCTTGCACTGCAGGATTACATGAGTCATCAGTTTATAATGGACTCCTGCTTCACAGAAACTGGAAGAATTATGGGGCAACAACAGGACAAAAAAAAGTAAATTTGAACTCAGTCTCAGAATATCAATAGCTTTCAGAAGTTATTTCATGACATGTTGTGAGAAAAACCCAGGCAAGGACAGGATCTGCAGGCAATGCTGTGTTTATTTCTTTCAGGGGCAAACCCCAAACATATATAGCACTTGTGCTGTGATTCAAAAGGATTTCATATAAGAGGACAGACTGTAGTGTTTTACTTTTAAGAGTAATATTGGACTAATTAAAATAGAAATATCCTATAAAAGTTCTTGTCCAACACAGCACCTGCTGGGGCTGGTTAGGAGAGAACAACAAAGCTTTATCCCTCTTTACTTGGTAAATCAGCCAAAACAGTAACTAAATATAGAGCAACAAAATACCTGGAAATCATGACATACTAATCTGCACCACAGAGCAAAACTGTATCTCATTAGTCCCAAAGTTCCTTAACCTTGTCAATAAAGTACAGGATGAAAGATAACTGTGTGACAAATTATTTAGCCTTCCAGATGCTTTCAGTAAGTTTCCACATTAAAATAAACCACCCACTAATAAACTACACAATTTTGATTCAAGAGAGAGATAATTGGGTGTTAGGTTCTCTTTCCTTTTAAAAAAGGCCTGAAAAACAACATTTCCAGTGGGATCAGTAACTCTCCACCCAAAAAAATAAAACACAAAATCACAACAATGCAAGACTCACACTTCTGTAGATTTATGAATATGGAAAGCGGGTTTTTGCACATCAGAAGAGAATACAGTCTCCATCACAGAATCACGGAAAGCATGAGGTGGGAAGGGAACTCTGGGGGCCATCTGGTCCAATCCCTCTGCTCAAACAGGGACACCTAATGCCATTTGCCCAGGACCACAACCAGACAACTTCTGAGGACAAAGGTATTATTACCATAAATTATGCAGTGGAGTTTCCTCATATACGCACAACTGTAGAGAAAATGAGTGATAAGCCTCACCCTGAAAAAGACACCTTCCCAATTTCTGTGTCTTCCCAGCTAAGTAAATAGTATTGTTGACAGCCAATTAGGTTAGCATCCAGCATGCAGTCAAAGGAATGACTGATCCACATACAAGGTCAGGATGTTAGCATCACAATGGTAAATGCAACAGAATGCACAAAAGAGGTGTGAAAGGAAATTGTGATGTGAAAACTACTCTTACACATTATAGCAAAGTCAGCTAAAAATGACTTGGCATTCCTCGGGAACTGCTAAGCAGATCTTTGTTCATATACGTCTGCAATAAAAATATTGTCAAGATACAAGAAGTGAAACAAAATACAGCATATGAGCAATGTTTCTGTAGTGTATATATATCTGGAACTCCAGTATAGTAGTACATCTAGTATATACATCTAGAACTATGATGGATGTTTTTCATAAACCTATGATAAAATTAACAGATTCAAGCAACGACATGTTGATTAATAGCTATCACTGCTATTTCTAGTATCATTGAAATATTTTAATATTAAAACATTTTACAGACTACATATACAGGCTTTAGATGTATGCAACAACAGATGAGCTAGACAAACTACTCTTGATACAACCAAGACAGAAAATAACAGAAGTACTGAACGTGAATCTAAACTAATGGAATAGCTGGGAATGTCTCAGCAATTTGATCTTTGCACTGTCTCCATCAATAGAATCTCAAACTTTTCAGAGAGCTTTATAAAGAGTGCACAGTACACACTATTATCTCCCTCTGTTAATTTTCTTAATACAATTGCATGTGCATCCAGCATGTCAAATTTCTTACTTCTCTACCACCATTGTAGTAAACTTTCTAAATTCCCAGCAACAAAATGAAGCTCATGGACAACTGCAGTTGTACGTTTGATTCCTCTAAGATAAAATTCAAGTGTTTCACTAGCTTAAATTATTATGTCAACTTCCTTACCTCTTTCATGAAAGAGATCACTTCTCTAACAAATGTATTATCCATAATATAATAGTACATAATTAAGAAATAGATGACTTGAACAGCCTAACCTTGTTGACTAATGGAAACTCTGGAACTAGAAAATAACCCACAGCTCTTCACCGGCTGTGGGCAACAAAATCATGTTTATTTTGAGAAGTTCAGACCAAATAATTTCAAACATACTGGTCCAGAGTAAACAAACATACAGCGCCAAGATCACCAAACCAAGAGATTCAACTCTTTATGACTCAAAGTCCAGTGCGAGCTTGGGCTCAGCTCCACCAAAACCAAACTGAGGATACTTTCATAGCTCTAAGCCACAAAAGGTAAGAAAGAGTCAAATTGCTGAGACATTAACTTAATTCAAGAGAAAAACACTGACTGAAAAAGGTATAAAATCTGAGAAAAAAGTAGAGTTGGAATATGTTGACTCAGCAAGATCAAGAATCAACCCACAACAAGAATCAAAGTAGGCTGATTTTTTCCTACCTTATGCCTTCCAGGCCAGCAGGGGCTCATCGTGCTGGTAAGCACATTAATCCTCAGTAAAGTGCCTAACTGGCCAGGCTCTCTGCAGGAGCCAGCAAATAATTGCTGTGTTATCTCCTGCTTGAAGAACCTCTGTGCATGCTAGAAGATGCCAAATATACACACTCATGGCAATTTTATAGTGAAATAATCTGAAAATTAATGCTGTGGTAAGAGGTTATATCCTTGCAGCCATTGTCATGCCTGTAAGTTAATTTTAGTTGGAAGTTCTTTCCAACTCTAAAGTAAAGATATTGCAAAATCAAACACTCAGACTAGGAAATCGAAGCTTAATTCCTTCCCCTATAAACATTATGTCACCTTCAGTCATTATCATTTTGGATTCCAGAAAAAAAGGGATGGGAGAAAAAAAAACAAACCACAAAACATTGTATTTAAGGTAGCTGTCAAAGCCTAACATAGCTTCCCTTCTTGAGGATTTCTTAAGTTTTATGGAGGCTTTTATTTACTCTTGTGTCTCAGAGGTTGAAGTTCAGTCATTCTTAATGGGTTAAAAGAAGATGAGGCAGTATTAACTACTTGTCACCACAATATGTTTTGGAACCACATTTAGTCTTTGCGGGAAAAAGGTTGGGGGGAAAAGGTTATCTGTGATTTGAAAACCAGCAAGGCATAAAGGAACAGAAGAAAGAGTTCTGGGTTACACTTTCATTCAACTCTTCCTATTCTTCCCTACCCTCCCAGCTTTCTTATCTCCACACGGCAGAGAAGATGGTGATGCCCTTTTACAGGTCTTTCACTGCACAACCATTGGATAGCACTTGCTGCCTTCACAGCCCTGCTTTAACTGTTGAGCACTGAACTGAAAACAGTAGAGTCAAGTTGCTAAAAATAAGTGACTGATTCTATAAAAAGGATAGAGCAGAAACTGAAAATAAACTATAAAACAAAAAGCCATCTGCCATAAATGTTTTTTGAATAGTCTGATGTAAATATAAGGCTTTCTAAATCTCAAAAGGTATTCTATTTTAAGTATTATTGAATGCACCTGAAAGCTGGTGAGGCAAGGTTATGTCTGATGCAGTTTATGGCAATTTTGCAAGGCAGCTTGGAAAAATAATTAGTCTGCACTGTGAGGCTCCAGAACTTTTTCTTATTAACAGAAGTCAGAAAGAAAAATTAATTTAAATATCAAATTTAAGGTATACTTTAATTTTTTTATGCTTTCACATATTTTTTAGTTATTAGAACACTAGACTTAGATTTTATTTTCTTTTTTAAATTCCATACTATGAACCCATGAAGGTTCAAAACAAACTTGCCAGGGAACCAAACAACAGCAAATAATTACTCAAATATTATACATATCACTTTGGAGTTCAGGCTGGTTGTTGGTTTGTTTACTTGTTACTGTATGAAAGGAAGCTCCATAGATATTTCCTTGGACTTTTTTCCTTTCAAACTCACAAGACACTTTAAATTTTCCCAGGATCACTATCAGGAAATTTTAGAGTAGAAAAAAAAAAAAATAAAAAGATTACATACCTTAAAGGACTAAATTGCAGTTCTGTGCTGGGGATTGATCAGATGACTTGTGTCAAATCTAAACCTCCAAGGCCAACCAAAGGTGGCATTTTCTTTGCAGTGCCTTAAATTTCTCCTGCAAGTGTTCCTGCAGGTTACATTACCACTTGAAACATCACATATTTCATTGAGCATAATGATTCAGGCATCTTGCCAAACTGACATGAATATGTCAAGCCTCGTTCTTCTTTGTAATAGCAGTAGACTGGATGATCTAGTCCCACTGCTGTGTAACAGCCAGATGAGAAAATTATGTCTAAACAGGGGAGAGGGGGCGTCAGGCAAACAACTATGCCTAACTGCAAGGGTATATCCATCTGAATAAAATTATTGCTCAAGTGATTTATAGAAAACAAAATAAACACATCAAGACTACAGATGCATAAAAAGTAGAGCAAACTAAGCACCTGGGGTTCACATGTAGTGTTAACAGCACAGTCTCAAAAATTCTGTTGTTTCACAAACACACACACAAGAATAAAGTCACCATCAGGCATTTGACTTTGAGTCAAACTGTTCCCACCACCTACTCCGGCCAGCAAGCAGCTATAAAATGTCACAATGCCAACATAGGACTGGGTAAAAGCTACCAGAAAGATTCCAGGTTCATTTCCATCACTGTTGGTTTTTGTGTTGTTTTTCACATCAAGTAACATCAAGAATGATGCAGTGATGTTTTTTGGTAGGGTTTTTTGGTGGGTTTTGGTGATGTTTTTAGAAAACAGCTTCCTTTGGTTATCAATACAGCTTTGAATGATTCCAAATCATTCTTTTCACCAATTTCACTACAAGAAAAAACTGAAATAAGTTCCTAACAGAAGTTATTTATAAAAACTTCCAGTAGAATGCCACCTGATCAGCCACTGGTTTTAAAGTTTCATGTGCAAGTATCGAAATGGCAGCAGTGACAATTGATTATCCACTTCACTGAGCAGTTTATAGATATCATAATACAGATACTTAGTATCCTTCTACAGGTATCAGTCCCTCTATAAGAGAAAGTTTCCAGACACAACATAAAACTAAAAAACAAATTTCTCAGTTCTCAGGGTGATAATTACCTCAGTGTAACCTTCCATCATCTGAGATGTGAATTAATAATTCATTTCACATAGAAATAGGCATAACATTCATACTCTATGAAAATTTTCAGTGTACTTTTCAGTGTACTGATCTGGACAAACTTAACAAGCCTAACACTTAGTAGATCTAACTTAACCATTTTTAAGTACCTAAATCAATTTTTAACAGTTAAGAGTAACAGCAATCAGTTAAAATAAGATATAGTGCTAAAACTGAAGTTTAAAAATTGTTTGATTCTTAGTACTAGTTCTCATTAGTTTGGATTTTTCCTATTTACTGGAAAATAGCTGTTTCACAGACTCATTAATATTTTAATTGCCATGGATTCCACTGTCTCTAGAAAGTAGAAATCTGAATTCCTTGAATACCCTTTGTAACATCAGAATTCTAAGCTGCAGAAGAACTCACTTACCCCTCTGCAGTATTTTCTTCTCCAGAACACTATGTATTGCAATTCAGAACTCAATACATGCATTGCTTAATAATTTGGAGAACACTTTCCACTCAAATAGAAGCCAATGACAGCAGAACGGATACTGGTGTCACGGTGCAGAAAGAAAGTAGTTCATCTTTATAA
>VYZX01020706.1:94604-132415 GCA_013401335.1 Brachypteracias leptosomus | reverse complement strand
AAAGGACTAAAAAAAGAGGCCATTAAACTTTTGAATTTTTTTAAAAAAAAAAAAAACAAACCAAAACCAACAGGATTTAAAAGAAGAAATTAGACTGAAAGCTCTTCAGAATAATTTTTATTACTTCAACCACCTAAGAGTAGAGATAGCAGCTGCTATTGCCATAGAGACAACCATATACTGAGCAAATGAAGAAAGAGCACTTTTAGACTACTGCCATGCAGCTGCTGACCCACAACTGGTCATATCGGACTGCTGAGCTTGTATCTCTGCATACCACAGAAGTCAATATTCCTTAGCTTCACAGAAAGTCAAAGGTATGCTTTACACTCATCTATACCTACCCACATAGAGGCCAAGGCAGCTGAGGTGATCACCTGTATTAGCAGCACCTGCCATCAGTCTGATGGCATGAGGGCTGGTAGGTTTTTTAAGCACAACTAGGAATTATGACTTGAAGTACTATACGAGAATTTAGCTGAAGATACAACTCTATAAATTCAGGACTGAATTGTTGGCACAACAGTAGTCCAAGTGCTGTTACAAAGTGGTTTTGCATCTTTGAGCTCATAAAATTACATTATTTGTTGCCTCCAAGATTAATGTACATCTACCACAGAAATTATCTCAACTTTTGTCAAGTAATATAAAGAGCAGCTGCTTGACACATCATGAAGGAAACAAGCCTGCTCAATTTTCATATTACAGAGAATCTTATTTAAAAAAATAACCTGATAAATCAAGAAGATTATAAAGCATCTGCATTCTCACTCATCCTAGATGCCAAGAAACCATAAGAATGTTTTGTTGTGGTTCCAAAGATATCTTTCAGTCCTGGTATTGAAGAGTAACATACCTAAGATAGCTGGAAAGTAACTGGGTAGTGAGAAGCACCTTAAGTGTTTTTGTGTGGCCAGCAAGATGCAGAAGGTTGGGAGAAGTGACGGTTATTTAAAACTGTGTTAGAAATTGAGTGATGCACAAGTTTGTTTGTCAAAATGTGTCTGCAAAACCATGCTGCTCTCATTCCAGAATCTCTGCAATATCCTACCTGAAATGGAGAGAAATTCATCTTTGGAAAATGCAATCAGTTTTTAAAAATCATGTATATGCACCTATCTTCACAAGTCCTGGACTAGTCTTTCCCAATCTTCCTCCTCCCATAGGCAAAATTCTGTGGTATGCCTTTCCAACAGTACTAACCCATTCCTCATGCAGTATCCTACAAGTGCACACAAAGAGCTTTCCCATGAGATGAACAGCTGAAAATGAGTATTAACTTGCACTGCAGCCCATCCATTTCCCAAAATACATATTGCAGTTTTGTTCCAGATTTTAACCATCTTCTCACAAGAAAGTTGCTTTTTTCTTGCAAGGACACTATAATTCTTCAGCAATTATTTAAGATCATCAGAAAGGGAGTAGGGTTCTCCCCTGCTTTTTCTGTGTCGAAAGGGAGAAGGGAAAAGGAGCAGTGAAAAAAAACAAAAACAACAAACCAAGTTAATGGAAGATGTGAAGTTAACATCACCAAGGGGTAATCACTGCAACAATAATAACAAAAACACTCAAGAATGTCAAGGGGACCTAGGGGATCTTTTGGTGGGAAAGCAATGTGAGGAATACAGAGAAGGCCAGTGACAACCAGTATTTGTACACCTAACACTAAAGCATGGCTGCATGATGACCCTCTACCTACATCACTGTTATATTTTGCTAGAAGGTAGAAGCATGAATATCCTCCAATAACCTCAAGATTTAGGGGTAGAGGGAAATGAGCATTAAAATATTAAAGCCTATAACAAGAGAGCAGCATAATAGTGATATGTGGGATTTATTCTTTGATAAGAGGTTGAAATCGCATCATGATCAAGTGTAAACTTCATATGAATGACCTTTGATTTGATTCTTCTGAAGTCTCACAATTCTTGGAAATATAGTTTGTCACTCCATGATCACACTTCACATTTTAGACTGCACCCTCCTTTGTATTACCAGTAGCTTAATTTCTCTTGATCTTTTGTACCATAACTCCTCAGTGCCATCCAAAAACCACTACATATAATGTAGCTGGCACTTGACTTTGCTTCTTGATAGTAAGCTAAAAGTTTTCCATCCCAAACCGAGACAACAATCTAGAACTCACTACTGAAGACCCTGTGCTTTCTCCAAATACTGTCTGTCAATGTCCCTGCAATCCAGGAGCTGAAATCCAGCAAAGAAAATGGTAACAGGCATTTTCCTTTTTGGAAAAGGGTCACCACATCAGCTCCAAATAGCCTGTTGATAAGACTATGTGATAAGCAGCCAAAAAAAGTTGCTTCAAAAGTAAAGCACATAACTTTGCTTCACAATGCATATTGTAGCATTCACACAAGCGTCTTACAAGCAGGTTAAGCAGGCAGACTTTTTTTGGTAGTTAAGACATGTTTGGAGTAATCCAATGGTTTGCAGAGCTAAAACAACAGAAATAATATCTATTCTTGCTCAAATAACTCAAAAAGCAGCCATAAAAGACTGTACATGACAGGGAGAATTTTGGGTTGGGGACAGGTACACACATTCATAGCTTATGGAGGAACCATAGGAGAGTTAACTGATGACAGGATAAACACTTCATTTAAGAATGGATCCCAAACAAAACACATTTAGCTCTGACAGTTATAAGTTACTGTTTATCTACACGACAGGCAAAAATGGTACATACTTCATTACTAAAGCTGCAGCCTCAATAATTACACTCAAAGAGGAAACCTAAAAAGGATCCACATAAGCAGGTTAATCAAGAGCATCACTCCAGAAATATAAGTATCAATGAACTCCTTTTTCTACAGCCCATCTACTGGGCACAACAGTCACAGCTGGAGGTTTCAAAATTTCTGAACTCTTCTTATTTCCTCTGTCCTCTCTTTTAGAACCTGATTTTGACTGCATGTACTACAGTGACTGGTGAAGCTAAGAAACAAGATATCACACACACAAAAAAGACAGTGAAAGAGAATAACTTCAAAGGCATATTAGAGAGCATCTAAACCTACATTTTGAGCAACATTTAACTGCACCAGAAATTAACATCGCAGACAAAAGAAGTCCTTGTTAAATATTAAGCATCCATGCCCTTTCAGTTAGGGAGAAAGAGCTCCTGATAAGTGCCCCAAGACATCCAGCAGCAAAGATGCCTTATGGAAAAATACTATTCAGATAGTCTTTATAACTCATAACAGATGAATAAGAAGAGGCAACCCTCTCCTTTTAATCTAGCACAAATAACCCTTAAACAATACTTATAGAATATTAATAGGATATATTTGAAACTGTTCTCAAAGGAAGACTATCAGTATAAGTAGCCTTTCTTTAAATTTCACTGTATTACTAATTAGAGTATGGAAGAGTATATATTTTATCACCCATCATCATTTTACACATCTTTGACAGTGAAGAGAGATCAGTCAACTTCACTATGATCCAGGCACTGGGGTAGGATTTAAGCAATTGAAGTACTTTAGAAGCAAACACACTATGTAATCCTCACTTATATTTTTTTTTAATCTGTTTTGAAGGCTTAGCTTCCCATAACCCAGTCTTGAACATTTAGAGGCTTGCAATGCACAAAGCTTTAGGTGGCCCCAAAAAGCTACAAACAGATGACATTTGCCCTTGTTACTCTTTAACTATTTTATCTCCATTTTCTTTACCCTGGCAAACACAATTAAGGAAACTTAGCCACTAGCACCTCCAGCTGTTTGAAGTAACATTGTACGAAGTGATTTTAAGAGCCAGAAGAGACATCCATCCACACTAGTTCTAGGCCGACAGCCCCTGGGTCACGGCATGAAGTCTTTGACAGATCAAAGTTATTGCTACACTCTTCAGCAACAAGCAGAGGTTTTGCGTAAGCACGTAAAAACTATAGGAAGGATGCAGCCGTTTTTCAGTCGGTTATACTGTCTCCACAACTGCCATAACTCAACCCCTTTCTACCCACGACTGACCCAAGGAACTGGCGAGGGGGAGAAAACAAATCAGTCCTTGGAGGAGCCCCTATTTATCCTTCCAGCCCTCGCTAACTACTGGGCTAAATTCACACTAGAAAAGAAAACATGGAGACACAGTTACATTTGGCAGCTGGGGGACGTAAGGCTAGCGCTCAGAAGCTGATACCCGTCTGGAAGACCTGCGGATGTCGGGGAGGGGAGCGACTGCTTAACCTTTTCGGGCAGAACCTATTTTAACCCATCTCCTTTCAATCCGGTCCCGCTCCCATGGGGACCCGGTACCGCCAAGAGCCGCTCCCTCACCTGTGCCGGTGCTCGTCGTGCCCTTGCCCGTGGATGAGGAACCCGCCGAGGTTCTTGTCTCCTTTGCTGGTGTCCACGTGAGGAATGAGCACATCCTCCAAGCCCAGGCCAAAGCGCTTGTGCTTCGAGGAGTCGGGGAGGAAGAAGAACGCCCCGAAGCACAGGGTGATGAAGGCACTAAGAATAAGGAGCAGGATAAATTTCTCGGAGAGTCTCAAGGTAGCCCTGTGGTGCGGGAAGGCTGAGGCCCCCAGGTTCAGCGGGGGCAGCCTCCGCCCGGAGAGCGGCAGCAGGGCGGGAGTGGTCATCCTTCCGCTAGCGACCACCCTGCGGGGCACGGCTCAGCCCCTCAGCCCCGGCGGGGTGTGGCTCAGCCCCTCAGCCCCGGCGGGGGGTGGCCCCCGAGTCGCGGGCCCGGCTCGGCTCCGCCGCCTCCCGGCCCGGCGCGGAGGTTGGGGGCGGCTTCACCATCCTCCCCGCGGGCGCCGGGCCGCGTCCCCACTCGCCCGCCGAACCACGGCGCGGGGGAAGGGAGAGGAGAGGAGAGGAGGCCGGGCCGTCCCAACGGCCCCCGCCCCCCCGGAGGCTCGGCCGCCCCGCTGCCTGCGCGGCTCCCCTCTCTCGCCCTGGAGCCAGTAGGGCCCGAGCGGGCGGCTCCGGTCAGCGGCGCTCCCCGAGCTCCGCGGCCGCTCGGCTACGGGACGTTGGTGGCCGCGGCAAGCGGCAGCGCGCTGCTGGGGGCCCGGCCTAGCGCGCCGCGTCCCTCCGCCCGCGTCTCCTTGGCCGGGCCGGGCGGAGGCTCAACCCCGTCGCGCCGCCCCGCTGCCAACGGCGAACGGCGTCGGGAACGGCCACTGCAATTGCACTCCGGACCCTCTCGTCGGCCCCACGGCGCCTGCGCGGCGGCCGGCGGCACAGGCGCGCTAGGCAAAGCGAGGACTCGAGGAAGCGGCTGCCAACAGAGCCCTGCCCCTCCAGCAGGAAAGGCGGGGTGAGGCCTGCCTGCGCAGTTCCCGGAGGGAGGGTCTGCCCCGCTAGGGGTGCGCAGGCAGGGACGGGCTCGGTCTTTCAGCGGTTGTGCTGTTGCTGCAGCTTACCCCGCGGCTCGACGTTGCCCTCTGCAGGAAGCGGCGCTGGTGAGGGCGGCAGGTCGGGTAGCAAAACCCAGCGTGTTTTTTTGGCGCGCATGGCGCAGACCCGGCTGGGCACGGGGCCGCCTAATCGTCCTGGGGACCTCGTAATTGAGGGCCCAGTGGAGGAGTCGCAGCTGTCTCTGGCACGACAGACATCCCGAGGGAGCTGCGCCGAGCTCTGGTGCGAGCACACTAGCATGTACTGGTACCCCATGAAGGCATCAGGCTGTATGCGCCGGTGGGTTGTAGTTTCTCGCAGGGGATCGGCTTGGGTAGCAGAGCACGCTGCCTGGAACAGCTCTCCTGGGGTAGCTGAGGGCTGCGCAACTACCAGAAGTTGTGCCAGGTCTAGTGACTTCAGCTGTCTGAGCCATCCAGCTCCGCGCTTTAACCCTGGGGCAATGTTATGGTGGACATGCTATGAGAAGGGGTGTAGACAGAAGTGACAGGCAGAAAAGTTATCTGAATTACCCCATACAAATATTAAATGTGATGGTTTTACCCTGGTGAGTGATGGTTTGCTGCCCACACGCATGCACAAGGCATAATGTACAGGTCCGTGAAGGGTTTCACGATAAAGCAGAAGAAAAGGTCAAGTAAAGGCCTGGAAAAGGTAGTTCTAGAAATGCAATTCAGAGGAGTTAAAAGAACAAAAGCAAGTCCTTAAGTTTGGGAGACAAATTTCATGTGCAGCTCTTTCCAAAGTAGGATGTTTTTTACTGTTTAAAGATTTAATAAGATCACTGGAGCCTTGAGTACTCACAGATTATGGAGACCAGAGTATGTCTAACGAACGTAGCTGATGAGGCTGAATCTCAGCCAAGGAAACATGAAGGCAGGGGAGAGGACAAGTCAGTTCAGCCTGAAGTGAAGTTAGCTGGGCTGGAGAGGGCTTCCAAGGTGGGAGGCAGCATCCCCAAAGTGTGGTAGGGCCAATAGGATGAGAACTGAAGTGGCAGGCAACAGCTCCCTTCAAGGAACCGCCCCAGCTGAGCTCCAAAAGGGTGAGGAATCCAGTCTACAAAGAGAGACAGAGCATTGAGGCATGTGTCCTGTAGGCAGACAGAGCAGGCACAGAGCAGAGAGTAGCTTCCACTGCCACTGATGTTTCCGGTGCCTGTGAGTGGAGTGGGGTGCCCTTGGTCCCAGTCACAGCAGCTACTGGTATCCGAGCAGAGCAGGTTTGATAACAATAATACCAGGCATTTAGGTCTTATACTTTGCTTTCAATATTTTGAATCTTTGGGGATTTATGCTGGCCTGTGGAAAAAAATGTCCCAAGTCCAGCAGGACATGCTGAATTAATGAAGGTTAGCGCTCAGCTTCTGGTATTAGTGTAGTGTACTATGGAAATTAAGCCCTCAGGAGAGCTTAATTTGGGAGGATTTCAGGGAAGGAATGCAGCTGAGCTAATAAAAAACTCTGATGCTCAATGTAGTGGCACAGGTGTGGGTGGGCCAAAAAAATCCAGATTAATAAACACGCAGGGTCAGTCAGGTTATCTGAAGTTAACTGATCAAAGTAAAGGAGACCATGTACTTCTACATGAAGATCTGCTCTGACCATTCCTTGTGTCCTCACATCCAAGCTATGAGTTGCACCTTGCTGGATCTTTTTGCATATTGTATCACAGATAATGGCCTTTCCCATCTGTCTACCCAGCCAAACTCTTGAGCAACTTATATTTTTGCTTACTCTTCTCTGTTTTTTACAAAGGGGGCCCACAACAATGCCACACAGCAGACGGCTGGGCCCTGCTCACTAATCTTGCACTAGTGAAAAACAGAATAAAATGAGATACTCTGTCATGAGGTGATAAAAACCAAAGAACCTGTGTGGGACAGAGATACCAAAGAGAGACGATATACAAAAAGAGCTATGGTATCCATACTACAATGCACTACAACCAGTACAGCAACTAAACCTAATATTTAATGTTGTTACTACAGGATCAACAGGCTTCAGCTGGTCTGTTGGCCCTTTCAGCTGTCTTCTAGTTTTGATCTGGTAAAGAGTATCTTCAAATATGTTCACGTCTTCATTTGTTGAACTGCTTTCACATACAGTATGGAAAAAAAAAAGATCAGTCCATGAAGACTTGTTCTTCAGAGTCTTTTTGCCCTTTGCTTCACTCTGCTAACTGCTATTTTTTCTTTTGCTTTAAAAGACTAAACAGAAGCTTCAAATTTCTTTATAGAATGTTTTTTCATGTTTAGCTCATTGCAAGGAAGTAACATTTTTGTAGGTTTTGTAGTTTATGATAACCTTTCCGAATTCTAAAGCATCTGTGTCTAAACCGTGATGAAGTTTTGTATTTCTACAATTTTGTGCTTGTTTTGACTTCCCTACTCTTTACCAAAGTCTAAGAGTAATTTTTCATCCTCTGGTTCTGTCATACTGGGTAATATGCATATCCCTGTAAGTCTGCCAGTGATTTTCCACACTGCAGTGGTGTTGCTCTGTAGCTGAACAACATTAAATACAGAACTGTATTGGATTAGTTGTTTTTGTGAGCCTGTGCTACACTATATGATTCTACATCTATTAGTGTTTTCTCAGAGATACCCAGAATGTTCTCAGAAGTGTCTTGCACTGAAACCTAAAGGTTTTCACCAGAACTAGGAGTTTCCCATGTTCACCACCTTGTCTTTGATCAATTACTAATGTAACTGGGAGCTCGAGGTGCAAAAGTGCTTGATCATCTGCACTAAAGTCTCTGTATTTCCACAAGCCAACATTTCTGTAAAGTTGTTAGGGTAGTTCACATTTTTCAAAGGTAGACAAAGTAAGTCCTGTGGAAGTACAGATCCATATCCACATATTTCTTGAAATGACCACAATGATCCCTTCTAGCATCACAATCTAAGCACACAGCCTCCAAAGCCGCCTCTCCAGTTTCCTCCTAAGCACTTTTCAGTCTATCTTCTGGCTCCCAGGTTCCATGGAAAGTCTGACACAGCCCAAAACAGTATTCATGTCCCCTCAGACCAGATGGTGACTGGGTTCTGGTGAGCACATTCTTTGTGAAATCTAGTCTAGTGGCTCCTGTGACTGTTTTCATGTTTCTCATCCTGTTCTTCTAATAATTACTTCTTTGGAAGAGACCCTTCACCCACAGCAAAGCTTTGCCACGAGACTTTGGTCTTTGGCCTATTTTCCTGCTCTCTCTGTATCTCCTCTCTGTGTTGCTGAGTGTATGTAAGCATACATTTTACTATTATTTCTATGCAGACAACTCACAAATCAACCTCTCTAATTCAGATCCCATTTTTTTTCCAAGCAACCCTTACCCTTAGATCTTCATGAGGAAGACTAGCCATTGCTCATCCTCAACGGTGCTATAGCAGGAAGATTAATACTGCCCTAATCTCACTATCTGACTTCCTTTTTTGATCAAGGTGGAGAACACAATCTTCTCATTCAGACCCATAACCCTTGCATCATCTTCTGCTCTGATTTCTCCATACATCCTCACATCCAAGTTCTGAATCACACCTTGTTGAGTTTTTTCTGTGCAACATACTGAAGATAAGGACTTTCCCATCTATCACCTCAGCCAAACTGTTCCACCTTGCTTCCTTGTCTCTGGTTCTTACAAAGGCAGTCTTGCACCTTTGAGGTCCATTCAGAGCATTTCTGGAGAGAGAATTTTTTGTGTCTGATTGCCCTTGTGTCACTTCAAGCTTTTCATGCTCCCAATCTTTTTTGACATGCCTCCCCCCTCTATTTGATACATTTCTGATTCATCATTAAGACACCAGCTCCCCCTACATCCAGTTGGCCTATACTATCAGCCTCCAGCACCTATTTATTAACATTTCAAGTACTTCCATGCTTTCTTCTGTGCTTCCCTAAGGCATGAAACCAACAAATCAAGAGAAGGCCTTGTGTTTGAGTGATGAATACAATCTTTCATGGAAAGCTGTTCCACTGGCTTGACTTTCAACCTGTGCAGAGGTGGATGGGAAATCCCTGTCTGACTGTTACCAGTCCTAACAGGCACCCAGATGGCTTCACAAGATAGCAAGGATAAGCACAATGGCAGTGCAGCTTGGGACATGGCAATGCAGCTTTCCCTGCCACACACATAAGTCCGCAGTTAGCTACATAAATGCAGGCCAGACAACAGTACGCCAGGAATTTGTTGGCCGAGCATAGCATCCATGCAACCAAGTCATACATTTGCCCACTGTAGCTGATGACAGTGCCTGTGATCTGCTTTTTTGATTTGTCTGGAACAAGGGAACATTGGTACATGAACCTCATATAGTCCACAGTGTATACTGCTAAACGATAGCTACTGTGTCTGGTCAATTTGCCTTGATGCCTTCAACTCCACCTTCAGGCTTGAGCTAACCTAGGAGATCCTGGATATAAAGGTAATATAGGTATAGTCTGGGAGAGCTTCTGTTTATGTGGAACCTTTCTTCACTCCAGGCCTTTGGCTGGGGTAATGAAGGGAGCTGCTAATCTGAGAGCTGGCTCTGTTATTTTTACATCACGGGGTATATTCTCCTTTAACAGCAGAATTCTTCACTAGCTGACCATGGACTGAGTCTGATTCAGTAGCATGAGCCAAATGACAATGTTTTACCTGACAAAACCTTCCAAAGAACTGGCTTATCAGGTTGTTGTAGTTCTAAGGCAGATTAGATTTGAATGTCCATCTTTCTTCTGTCTTTTTTTCTTTCTAAAGAGAAATGTCTTTTAATTACACTTTTAGCATGGAGTGAAGATAATGCAGAACTAACAATGCAATGATAAAATGTCAAATGACAACATGAGCAGGGGCCCTTCAGTTTTCTATGTATTTATGACTTTCTTTTAATAGAAAACTTTTTTTTTCTTTCAATGTACAGATATAGAATAAAATCACTTGAAAGCAAAGAGTGAAATGGTGACAGATGGGCCCTGCTGGGAAGGAGAAGATCATTGAATGAGACTGGGATAAGTTAGTGAGTTTGCAATTATAAAGCATGTGGCTTTGTAATTTCTAACCAACAGTTCTGCAAAGTAATCAGTGCAGTTGGGCCCATATGTCTTCAGGGAGGCTCGTTGAGACAGGCATGAAGATCTGTGTGGAGGAAAAGGGACATGCAGATATTCCAAAACACAGCTGTAAGGAAGCAGATCTCTCCCTTTTCTAGCCAAATTGTAATCTGCCCTCTCCAGAATGGAAGAACACTTCACTATGAAACATGAAGCTGATTTTCACGCTCTTCTGTAGTGGTTACCAGACCTGGGCTGGAATTTTAAGAAAAACGTGTGCCTTTCAAACATCGATTGATCTGCCACTGTTAATTGTTGTCCATCTCAGTATGCCTGTGGCAATCGCTTCTCAATAATCCTCCCTTATCTAATACTTTCTCCCTCTCCCCCTCATCATTCCCTCAATATTGCCTAAAGCACCCAGCCACCCACCATGATGGCCAGCATTCTTCCTTCCCACAGTGTCTGAGCTGAGTTTGTGCTTTGTTCTGTAATTACATGTACCCAAACATCAAGCTATCACTGCAGGGCTCCCCTGCAGAAGCTGCAATGAAAATTTATTCAGCAAGGCCCTACTTGATGTCTCCAAAGTGCCTCTAGTTAGCAGCGAGGACATGCCTTATGCACCTTCTAATACCCTCACCAGTCCCACTGCGTGAAGCTTTGTAGCCACAAATCCCAGCAGATCCCTGCCTGTATTCCAGCTGTTGCCGTGTTAGACTGAGTGGCTTCCCACTGCTGGTCTGGGTTCCCAGATGTACATAGGTGTGAGTAGTCAGCCTGAGCTCTTGGCTCACACTGCATTTATTAAGGTATGAATCAAAGTCATGCATACACAATGAACCAGCATTTGCTGGAAATGCTGGTCAGGCTCAAGTGACTGAATAGCAGACAGATAGTATTTGAGTCCAGTGCATCCTCAAGGCGCTAGCTCTACTTGATGGGTATGCAGCAATTGTGCAAGGTCTGTGTTTGAAACCACCATGGCTTCCAGACATACAGCTGCCCAGCTCAAACAACTATGCACAAGACTTGCAACCATTTGGAGCTACTAGATACACTTAAAAATCCCCCAGTTCCAGCAAGCTTGAAATTCTGGATACCAAACCAGAGCTTCTCTGGGGAAACCTAGGCATGTGATAGCAGGTAAGGAAAAAAGGTGTTTCTGCTGCTGCCTTTACTGGTTGTGGTGACCAGTGTTGCCACTGTTGATGGAAATGCCCACAGAGATTTGACTGGGAACTTTTGCTCAACTGTGTGTATGAATATATACCTTCACCATCATCATACATTCTCTTTTTCCTTTCAGATATACTGACAACTAAGAACACCGAGCCATGTCCCCTCAGGAAGAATGAAGCCAGCTTCATCCCTTCTCTCTCAAGCATGAATAAAAATCTGCTGATCTTACCTAAACATCTTCAGAGCTCTACAGATAGTCCTTTCATGCCTCACAGAGCCTATCCATCCTCCCTATAAATGCTGCAGTGGAAGTTTATGTTCCATCCAATAGTTAAAAAACTGCTGCAGGTTATTGTGTTGCACCATTGCTAGATTTTCATATACTCCTTCATGGATAGAAGGAGAGACTAAAGTCAGGCTGAAAGATAGTAGCATGAGTGCTGTGCTTACTGTTTATATTTTTGTTACCTAAAATTTGCATTTAATAGGACAGGAATGCAATGGAGTCCTTAAAGTCAAAATTACAAGTCCCAGTAAATACAGAAAAAAGAACAAGGCAGTGGAAGATGATGCCAGGTGCTGCAGTTGGGTCAAAACAACCCCATGCAGTGCTACAGGCTTGGGGAGGAGTGGCTGGAAAGCTGCCTGGTGGAAAAGGACCTGGGAGTGTTGATTGACAGCCAACTGAACATGAGCCAGCAGTGTGCCCAGGTGGCCAAGAGGGCCAGCAGCCTCCTGGCTTGTATCTGAAATAGTGTGGCCAGCAGGAGCAGGGAAGTGATCGTCCCACTGCACTCAGCACTGGTGAGGCCACACCTTGAATACTGTGTTCAGTTTTGGGCCCCTCTCTACAAGGACACAGAGATGCTGGAGTGTGTCCAAAGAAGAGCAATGAAACTGGTGAAGGGCCTGGAGAACGTGTCTTATGAAGAGAAGCTGAGGGAATTGGGGTTGTTTACTCTGGAGAAAAGGAGGCTTGGGGGAACCTTTTTGCTCTCTACAACTACCTGAAAGATGGGTTGCAGTGAGGTGGGTGTTGGTCTCTTCTTCTAAGTAAGAGGTAATAGGACAAGAGGAAATGGCCTGAAGTTGCACCAAGGGAGGTTTAGATTGGACATTAGGAAAAATTCATCACCAAAAGGGTTGTGAGGCACTGGAACAGGCTGCCTAGGGAAGCGGTTGAGCCACCATGCTTGGAGATATTTAAAAGGTGGGACATGGTTTAGTGACGACCTGTCAGTGCTGGGTTAATGGTTGGACTTCATGATCTTCAAGGTCTTTTCCAACCTAAATAATTCTATGATTCTGTGATTCTAAGATGTTGGATGAAAATGACATAAAAAGTACAGTACAGAAAAATAACAATAAAAACAATGTTCCAAAGTCGCTGGGGTGGCACTGTGTAAATAACCTGGGAACTTTAAAAATTATGAGAGATGCTGATGAAATCTGGAAGAAGTTCCAATTCAACCAGCACTTTCTGTTGTACATGAAAATCATTAGGGTTAGTAAAACAGATAATAGTTAAAGGAATGACACTAGTTTGGGGAGTATTGGTTCCATTTTGTATAGGGAGATAAAGGAGAACATTTTTTTGAAATGCTAATGCAAAAGTATGAAGAACATTGTATCCATGGGAAGAAATGCTATCCATTTTCTCAGTAGGCCTTCAGAAAAAAAAAGAGGAAGCAGGATTTTTTTTCCCCACCCTGAAGAGTTTTTTTGTTTGTTGGAAGTGGTTTTGTTTTATTGATTGTTGTTTTGGTTTGTTTTTAAATCAGGAGTGTTCATTAATCGTCAGAAAACTTGCTATTCATTGAAGAAATTAATATCTGAAAGACCCTTATATCAAAATCCCAAAGGCCATTAAAAGGCATATATTACATGATACTTAGCAACTAATTTGAAACTATTGCAGTAAAGACTAGAGAAAAAGAAACAGCAAAGGAAATAAACATGCTAAACAATGTCAGCGAAACAGCAGCTGTCAGGTATAATAGAAAATGTTCAAATGCCAAGCAGAAGCCCAGCAATTGTAATGATGAGCCCAACTAGTTCACAAAGATATACACACAAGGCAGAAAAATATTTCAGCTAAAGATAGGATGACTGCAAATAAGATTCTCATAAGCAGGATACAGGAAGAATGTGCAATTTCTGAGAATATTTTAAAAAAAAAAGGACACAAATGGTTCATGTTCTAACATATAAAACACAGAACACCATCAGGAAAAGTGAAAGCCAAAATAGAAATAACTGAAATAGAATTATTTACACATGGAACAAGCTTGAAATGTCAAAGAGTAAAAGCCAAGCTGGGGGAGAAATTTGAGGCCTAAGTAACTGGAAAGCATCATTTCAGAGAAAAGGCAAAATGGTGAAATAAGGGTGAAGGGGTAGACCCAGGCAGTGGACTAATTTCCATCAAAATCTCAGGGGGAACACGTGTTTGGCCTAAAGAAGGTATATGCAGCTACAGAAAATCAGCTTCCTTAACAAACCTGACCCAGATCTGAGTAAGCCCCTTGCATCATACAGTTGTGCTCACAGGAAAGGTATGTCTCTCAGAGACAAAGGAATATTTATAGAAGGCCTTAGAGATCACTGTAACTCACAGATTTTTTACAGTACTAAAGACTTGTTCTTCTGGTGTAATTTGGTAGATATTGCCTCACGAAACTCTTTCATAGCGTGCTCTGCTGCAGTGACATTTCTGTGGAGAAACACACCTCTCGGGCCTGATTTCTATCTTGTGCTTACTCCTATTCTGCCTGCTTTTGTGTAGAGGCACAATTCTGGCAGAAAGCCTGTGGCTAAACTAACACCCTCTCCAACCTATCCTTCTGCTATCATTAGGTCTATCAGTTTCTTAATTTATGATCTTCTTTTTTATGAGGTTATGACATCCCATGCCCAGATTTTCTGCCTCCTATGTGCTACATTTTACTCAACCTGGGTTAGACCTACATCTCAGTGTGCAAGGATTTTCCAGAAATTAATTTTTCAGTGATTAAAATCTTCTAGCATCTGTTTTAGATTTTGTTGGACTAATTTATAGCCATTGATTTTTGCTCAAATGCTACTGTTAAAGTACCGTCATTATCATTCAGTTTTTATGATTTCCTCTTAGGAAGACTTTGAAATTCAGTTTCACCTGAATTTTTCTCATGGCAGAGATGCAGAAATTGTTCATGGATATCCCATAATAAATAATGCAAAAACCTGTAAAGATCTGTGCCTGATATAGTTCTGCTTATGCTATTTCATGTTTTCTTATGTCTGTTTACCTAATTACCAACAGGTAGAAGAAATGTACTGTTTACATTAGACAGAAGGCTTTTAAGTACTGCTTATAGCACTGAACTCCATGTACAGTTTATGACAGCACATAAATCTTAGATGTTCTCTGTCATCAGCTACCCTTCATATCCCTCACAGACGTCATTTAACAATTGAAATGTATTAGGAAACTAACTTGATGCACTTCTACGATAACTTTAAAGTACACAGGTACATAATAGCCTGGACCCTGGGAAGCAAAGGAATGAAAATTGAGAGCAGCCCTATGGAGAAAGACTTGGGGGTGCTGGTTGATGTAAAGCTCAACATGAGCCAGCAATGTGCAAGTGCAACCCAGAAGGCCAACTGCATCCTGGGCTGCATCAAAAGAAGCATGGCCAGCAGGTTGAGGGAGGTGATTCTGCCCCTCCACTCCACTCTGGTGAGACCCCCCCTGTATTCCTGCGTCCAGCTCTGGACCCCCCAGTACAAGAAAGACATGGACCTGTTGGAGCAGGTCCACAAAGATGATCAGGGGGCTGGAACACCTCTCCTATGAGGACCAGCTAGGAGAGTTGGGCTTGTTCAGCCTGGAGAAGAGAAGACTCTGGGGAGACCTCATTGCAGTCTTCCAGTATCTGAAGGGGGCCTACAAGAAAGCTAGGGGGGGACTTTTTACATGGGCTTGTAGTGATAGGATGAGGGGTAATGGCTTTAAACTGGAAAAGGGGAGATTTAAATTAGATGTAAGGAAGAAGTTTTTCACTCTGAAGGTGGAGTCACTGGAACAGGTTGCCCAGGGAAGCTGTAGATGCTCCATCCATGGAAGTGTTCAAGGCCATGTTGAATGGGGCATTGAGCAATCTGGTCTACTAGGAGGTGTCCCTGCCCATGGCAGAAGGGTTGGAACTAGATGATCTTTAAGGTCCCTTCCAACCCAAACCATTCTACATTTCTGTGAAATTAAGGCAGGCAACCTACTTCCACCTTCCACATCTCTCCCAAAGGCATGTACGTTGTGAAAGTTACCTTCCAACTTAGCAGCTCACTGTCTCACCTTCATTTGCCTACAGGACAGAGCACCAAATAGCCACGTGGCCAGTCCCTGATAATCCTTTAGCCCCACTTCCCTTTTTGTCAGCTCCTCCTTTTCTTAGAAATGTGCTGGCACTGCTGCACTCTTCACTCCCTGACATGAGGTATGATTAATGACAGTTCTTAAAAACTACAAATGCCTTTTTTGTCAGCATGGCCAACAACTAGCATTTCATATGCTAGCAGCTTCATCAGTCTTCAGGCAGGAAACATATCATGACACATTCCCCACAGGTCAGAATAGATGTTCCACCGCAGGACTTCTTTATCATTACTAAAAGAGAAATGTACCTAAGAAGAAAGCACCCAAGATTCATTCTGAAAAATCCTTCAAAAATTCCCTTTAGTCTGCCTTTGCTCAGTGCTCCAGGACACAGGTTGTGGCAAGCAGAGAAATATGTGCCTACACTGAGCCCTTTTTGGAAAAAAAGAAAAAAGGTTGAAAAGGTGAGATTAAACAAAAGATACATCATTTACAATATAGTTTTATTGACTCAGTAATGCTCATTTTGCTTAGACTGCATAAGGGTTTAAATTCTAATCCCTTGTTTGCAATTACCCACAATTGTCTTCTGACAAAAATTTCCCATGCCTGGTTTATCCAGTTGCTAAATTTTCTTCTGTTAAGTTTAAGCAAAAACAGTTTCAGTCTCTTTCATCAGGAAACCAGGGAGAAATCCTGCTTTGTTACCCCATCTTACCTCAAAAGTGTCTCAAACTTGAACAGTGACTTGAAAAATAAAAGTTCTGGCTTAATTAAGCGATGAGACTTTGAAAATATCTTGCTAGATGCACGCAAGGCACAGCATTCATGCCACAGCCAGGGAGGACTTCAAAATCATCTTGGGGAAGCTGGGGTCCATTGTGCTAGGTTTCAAGCTAGACCTGTCACGGTGAAAGTCCTCACTCTTCACCATTGCTCACATTGCTCGTGGAGCTTCATCACAACATGGTCCTGTTGAGCACAAATCCATCTACCAGCATGTGCTTAGTCATAGCGTGGATGTCCAAAAGCAGATTAAAAGGAACTCACACCATACACCACCTGACGAGCCCACTGCCAGCAGATACTCACTTCTGAGTAATGCAACATGATTGCTCAGCGACAGCTTCTGCTTTGCAAATAGGTGCTGGGAGGCATCATTTAGCCAGTTATTAATACAGTCGATGTGGTCTCTCTTCTCATTGTATTGTGCAAATTTTTTGATCAGTGCAATGAAGTACTAAATCAACTGCCTTATAAACATCTATATCAACAGTGTTGTGTTTATCAGTGTAACTTGCTGTCTTCCTAGCACAACTCTTTGATCAGACTAATTTCCCTGAAAATATGCTAACTGACATTAATTATAATCTTACCCTCCAGGTCTCTCTTGGCCCTTAACCACTTTTTGCTTGTCTTACCATGACTGGCTAACTAGCATAATGCGGTACCATTCTTATTTTCTTTGAATATTGACAATATTATGACTGAGACACGGTTTCTGGTGTTTTTCATTCCAAGATTTGTTAAAAATTGCAGAAGTCAACTCATCCAATTCTTTTATGAATCTCAAGAGCAAATAATTTGGGACTGCAAATTTAACAATGTTAGCAGCTGTTACTTAACATGTCAATAATTACTGGGTCAGAAATTAGTTCATCAGTCTAACTTGACTTATATGTATCACACTGCTTTCTTCCAAATACAGTGAATAAATGATTCTTCTGTCTTTTCTGCACTGTTAGAAGCAATTTTATCAGCTGCATCTAGATGTTGCCAAACATTTCCAAGTTGCCTTTTTTTTTTAGTATTACTGTTCCTAAATAACTTGATATTGTCCTTAGACTTTCCAGCCAGAGACCTCCTTCTTTGGCAGTCTTATTCCCCCATATCAATTTCACAAGATTTGTGGCTCCTCATCCATCATTCTTATGACTTGTTTCCAATTTTTCCATTTGTTATAAATAGTTTATTTGTTTCTAATCACAGCTTTCCCTTAGTAAGTGAAAACAGTACAGCCAATGTTCTTTTCTTTGGTGGTGACTTTTGGACAGCTAATAAACCCTCCTCAAGAGCCACCATTTTCCATTTCCATTGTTCTGCCCAGGTATATTTCCCCAACTGATTCTGCTTATAACTTTCTTGAGATTTGATAAATTAAAGCTTTTGAAGCTGCCTGTATTTGGGGCTTGCCTGTGGTTGGCCATGCTAAATATAATCAGGCCATGAACAATGGTCTCTTGGCAACCTCCAACTTCCAATTCAGCAAATTTCATCTTTATTCCTTGCAGTGAAGTCCAAAATACTTACCTTATGCTGGCTGGCTTTTAAGTTATGTAAGTGGCATTTTACCAACTTTTCGGAGAAAGTGGTTAGGTCACCATCCCTTTGAATGCTGAAGACAAGATTAGATCTCTTTTAAAAAGATGTTCTTTGATCTAGTTCTGAAAAAACTAGATCCATCCCATGCACAGGGAGGGTCAGCCTAGGTGAACAGGGAGGTCTCTTCTGGACAGAGAGTCTGAAAGCCTCTGAACAAAAGAAGAAACTCTGTTGATGCTTAATTGGTAACTGCAAATCTTCCGGTTTTGAATTTCCCCATAACAGCACAGGTTTGAATTCTGCCCATTGTAGAAACTCACTTAGGTGTAACTCATCAATGTAATTGCTAACTTTTAACCCTTCTAAGCTAAAGGGTTGGCCCTTTTCATATTCCTCTTATTCTCTCCTTCCACTCTGCTACCTCAGTTGTATTTTCCCAGACACTATTAATTGGCACAATGGTCCATAGGCATTCAGGAATTTTCACTTCTGATTTATCCCTTTTTGCAGGTGCACAGAAATAGCATGAGAGGCAAAAGATATGAGTCAGAACATGAGAAATTCCATTTATACATCACGTTTTTTGTGTTGGTTTAGTTTGTTTGGTTTTTTTCTTACCTTGAGAGTGGTCAGATACCAGAAGAGGTTGCCCAGAGAGTTACAGGATCTCCTTCCCAGGAGGTGTTCAAGACTTGACATGGTCCTGAGCAACCTGATCTAATTAGACCTGCTTTGAGTGGGAAGGTCCCCTAGATGATCTCGAGGTCCCTTCCAACCTGAATTATTCATGGTTCTAGGTCTAAACCAACATAACTGTATCCTCCCTGTATAGCCCTACCTCTGAAACTCTTTTTTTTCTCCATCCTTCTTCATCATATCATAACCAGAGGTGTTGTCCTGGTTTGAGTTAGAATCGAACCAATTCTGTTTAGTGATTTTACTTTTCAGCTGAGTCTCTGCTAACTGCACTTTCTGAAGCTAACAGCATGTTTTCGTAGACAGTGTCTGCTTCTAGCAGAGATAACACTTGATGTTTAGAGTTACTACCAAGCATTGGTGTGCAGACCAAGGTCACTGCTAGATCTTGTGTACCACATTGTGGGGTGCAGAAAGTGAAAGGCTGCACCTGTGGGGAGGAGTGACCAGGACAGGTGACCCTAAACTGACCAACGAGGTATTCCATCCCATATATGTCATATTCAGTATAACGCTGAGGGATCACGAGGGTCTTGACCCTTATCCCTTATGCTGTCCCTTTGGTATACCCTTATGCCCGGATGCTCTTCCCTTTGGGATGCTTAGGCCTCTTTCCTTCACTGGACCCTTGGGCCTTCAGCCTTCTCAGCCCTGCCTTTTATCCCAATTTGTGTGTTCCTGAACCCAGATCCTGAACCTGGTTCCCGTCTGCTGCTGAGCTCAGCCTGGGACTTTGCCATTGCCTGCTCTACAGCCTCAGTGGTGACAGTGATGTAATTGCCATCAAGGGGAGGTTGGGTTTGATACTCGTTTTGTATATATTTGTATATTCATTTTTATTATTATCTTCATTAGAGCTGTTTTTGTTTTCTTTTCTAATCTGGAAGCCTCTCTAATTCCCTTCCTCTCCCATTTGGGAGGGGAGGAGGACATAAGTCTCTCTCTTCCTTGTCCTCTTTCTCTTCCTCTAATTGGGGTGTGGGGGGGAAGAGATTAACAGAGAGCATCTGTTGTAGGTGGATTGACCTAAACCTCAACAGGTGTTATCATTCAAGTTATTAACATCTGAACAGGTCAATGTCATTGATAATGTCAGTGAAATTAAAATATCTTTTTATTAAGGCTGTTCTATTTCTTCAGGTCTTTTCCTCACCAGACTGCAATTTAATGCTTCATAAAAACAAAGTCTTTCAGAACATGTCTTATTAATACTGAAGTACTCTAATGCTGCTCATGACTTTTTGTAGGATAAAAATAGTACATAACAGAAATAATGCATTGAAGGAGGTCTTTGAGTGGTACTACACATAGGCAGATATATCTGTCTCAATTAAAGAGTTTTTGACTATCCCATTCTTGTACAATACTAGTTTAGTTACGTTGCTCCTTCAGGCCTATATAAATGAATGCACTGGGCAAGGCATGGGGAGCACAATAATGTATGCAGGGATTTCAGAGCTTTGAAGAGCTTTCCTTTGCAATATAAATGTAAATCTAGAATGCATTAAAAATATATATTTGTGGATTATGTAATTCTTTTTTTGGCACATTCTGATGGACTAAATATTTCAGAGCATTGCTAATAAACTCCACAGCCAGAACTGGAATGAGGTAACAGAAGTGCACTAAATAACCTTGAATATTATATCAAGATCCATTGACTGTTATATGTAATGCAATCTCCAGGTGAAGTACTTTGAGTTCTAGAATTTACAGTAGTTCAAAGAGTAGAGCCTAATGATGAGAAACTGCAGTGTGTACCAAACAGATATTTAGGAGACCATAACTACACAAACAGTCCACCAACTATCCTGAAGTTATATGAAATTAGAAACAACTGGTTTTTTTTCCTAGTTCATACACTGTTAATATAGTATGCACTCACTCACAGGTATATATAGATGTCTAATGTCTTAAAAGATACGGAAAGCTTGCACTGAAGTGTATCATGTACTGTGAAGAACATAGGTAGATATCAAGAGATAAAGAAAATATTTACCAGCAGAGTGACTATAGCTTTTAACCTTACTGCATTTCTGAAAGGAAAAAGCCCTACAGCTGCAAGCCTTTTACAAGGACGTTTACCTGTTAATAAACAAACAAGTTTAAAATGCATTTATATCCTAGTAAAACAATATTTCCCACCACACTAAAATCAAGCAAGAGAATGCTCAAATTAACATTATAACTGGAATACAGTGAATTAATATATTTTTATATGATAGAGTACAAAGTCAACAACTGCATTTTAGATGAATGCAAGTGGGATTCAGATTGTAAAATTGCCTGTCTGAGCCTTAAAAATGCACAATAATGGCAATATAACAAACTAACCTTTCAGTCACTTTGAATCAGCTGCTAGACTGTTTATTGTACAACTTAACGCAATTTTCCATTGTTCAACTTAATTGCTCTCATTTAATTCCAAATTACTTAAACCCCTCTGTTTCCCATTTTGGCAAGCTAATACTCTACAAACACAGCTTCCAACCCTCACAATGCAAGATGATTTAAGATAGCAGTTTCTACATATTTGGATGCATACGAGCTATCATGCACCTGCACTTAATCACAGTTTGTAAAGGTTACAAAAATTACTCGCCAGTAGGCAAGCTCTCTACAGGCTAGATTGCAGAACCTTGAGCTGTCATCTGCTTTGGATTAGCCTCAAGACAGCAGTAGTCTGCATCTTACTGGTCGAAGAGGAAACTACCTATGCTGCTTACACTTACGGATGGAATTCTTTCTCTGTAAGTCCCCAAACATATTGAGGGATGTCACATCTTGCATCTCTGAAACATTGTTTCTTCTCATTTTTCTGTCACCTTTGACTTCAGGGGATTATCTTCACTTTAGCTCCATGTCAGTTTCTGGAAAATTAAACTCCTTTGCTGGCAGTTTGCTTATTTTCACCCTCTTTTAAAACAACGATAGAAGGGTCTCAAAATATGAAACTTTCAGGATAAGAAAGATATTACTGCACAGCTCCTTTATCAAATCCTGCATAGGATAAGAGATGAGTTGATGAATATGTCAGTTTCTCTCATTTCCTCTGGCTGTTTAGTTTCATTGATGACCTAATTCACTAATATCTTCTCTGATTTCACTGATACTTCCAGTGCACCTATCAATATTTTGTACTCTCTCCACAATTCTTCAGTCATTCTTGGTTCTATTAGCAGCAAAGGGCTGTGGAAATAAAGTAATTTTGTTCACCCTTGCTACATGAAGGTCAGCCCTGGCAAAAGAATTGTCTGTAGTTCCATTAATAAAAAATTTAGTTAGCAGAGCATAGCATAGGAGAGTATGAAAGCGAGGTTTAAATACCCGAGCTTTGTTCAAAGGGTCTTATTATTTCAGTGCTGCCTCTAAGTGATGGCTTCAAAGAGAAACTAGTTATTCTCAATACTTTAAAAAAAATCACACAAAAGTGATTATAAGTTGTCAACCTCTTATGTGATTATTTCTATTTTTCAGCAATGAGTTGAGTTTATTCTAGGTTACATAGAAAAAGCAAACCATTTAAGAGCAAAATACTCTTTTTCACAGGCCAGTTCTCTTTTTATAACATTTCCACACAGTGGACCCACACTGCAGACCAGACTATAGTCATATTCTTCTACTTTCATCCAGGTTTTCTTTTTATTTTTTTATTAAGAGGACTGCCAGACTCTCTTACGCTCTGGGAGGACTTGAGTGGAAAAGAATGTGCTCTCTGCTCTGTCTCAGAATGTCATAATTCTTCCAGTCAGCATATAATAGAAAAAGAGTGAGTGAGTCTGTAGGATGCATGGGCAGGAGCACTTCAGTACCTCAGCATACATACAGGGTTAAGAGTTTGTAAACTCATTTTCTGATTTCAAATTTTATGTATGTAATTCCCTTGTATGTTACCGTCACTTCCACATCAAAGAATCACATTTTGTTTAAACAAGTTGTTAAACCAGAAGCCATGAGAAAGAAATCCTCTTCAAATGCATTGAGTATCTTAAACGCTATCTCACAAAACTTAGGCATTGTGTGTTAAATAAACCTTGCTCCCAGTTTAACTGGAATATCCTGTAGGACACAGCTGATTAAATAACCTTGAGGACTGAAGTTTAAATGTAGTTCCCCTGCCCCATAATTAGCAACTGCTGCTTTTTTCTGAATCAAAACTAAAGAGGATTTGCCTGAGAGTTCTAATGCAGTTCTCATTCTTGCTGGACTTGCTGAAACGGGCCCTGGGACCATCAGAATTTTATATCTCTTCCCTGAGGGCTAGAGTGCTTTCCCAGGCACTGCTGGACATTGCTTGTAGGAACCGCAGTAGATACCTCTGTGAGATTTCCTTTAATCTCCAGAAATTTTTGCCATACTATCAGGTGAGAAGATACAGGATGTTATTTTCAACAGGCATTGGTAATCCCCAGACATGGAAGGCCTAACCAAAAGCAATCCAGGAGCTGCCTCTGGCCATGAGAAGAGGGGAAAACCCTGGCCAGTTAGGGCCAAATCCATCAAAGTTTCTTAGTACCTAAGATAGCCCCTGGGCTGGATTTAAGGCATCCAAACACAGCCTAACACAAATGAAAGCTCCTTTTCAGCTGTTAGTTAACATAAATCCTACAGACCTCTAGGGTTTTAGGTTTCCAGGTGACAAAATTTGAGATGCATAGAGAGGGTTTACTAATTCAGGCCCTAGCAAGACCCAGTCCCAGCCAAGACCCAGGAGAAAGCCTTTCCTCTCTTTGTCTTGTTTGATGGGCTTGGCATAGTTGGTTGTCACAAAACGTATTTATGGAGTAGGTCTGCATAAAATTATTGAATTGGTCTCTGCACAAAATTGGATTGCAGGCACTTATTCCTTTTGAAATATGGTTATATGGATGATATCTCTCTCCCTATTAGATTGGGACTATTTTTACAGCTGCTTGGTGGTTAGAGCCCTCATTCAGAGGTGGAGAGGGTGCAGGCCAATTCCCAGTCCTCCTTGTGAGATGTCTATATGCTTTCGTCTCTCACGTTATGGCATAGCACTGTAGAAAGCTATTCCTTGGTGGATGGCAATTCTCAACCACTCCTGAGCCTTTGAAGTAGAAAGAGAGAATACTGCTTTAGCTGTATAATGAGAGCAGTCTCACAGAAGACATCATTCCTGGTCTTCTTTTCTCAGCCCCAAGCCACTGCCAATGCACTTGGCATAATATTTAATGCAGAACTCTTAATACATTCCTGGGATCAGTAGTATGAATCCAGAGCTCCCATGTCCCAAATGAAGTGCTAGAAAATAGGTGATTCTGATCCTTATCCTTCTCTAACCCAGAGACTATGTAGTTCTTTGTGCAAAGTGGAACTCGTTCGGAAGTGATTCCATCCTACTCCAGGACTGCCTTTAACCTGGTACATGGAGTAGCCCTGCAGTGTGAATCTTCTGATGAGGACTATGAACCTGGGTCTCCTTTGTCCTGAGTGAGTGGCCTGGATGCTAAAGAAGAGAAAGGGGATTTGCTTATGCTCTTCTAATAGAATGATGCACCATTCTTTTTGAAAGGAGGTGATGAAGGTGCCTGTTAGCAGAAGCCTCTAGACTGTGAATCCTGAAGGAAAACAGGTACAGGCACAGAATAAGAAAGTTGCATCCTAGAAAGTGGTCAGATTGAAGACATATTTGTGCTGATTCCTACATAGACTTATGTAAGTGGCTTCCTCCTCAGTGTGCTAATTGTTAAATTTTCCATTCTGAAGTATTGCATTCCCCCCATGAACTGTGAAAATTTTGTTTAACAGCTCCTGTTTTCTGGCTGTGGGCTTGCAAAGCCTTAATTATAATAGCAGCCTTGCTGTAGCCAAGATAGTCCAAGTGAAGCAAGATTTCTAGAGAGATGATTGCTTGCTATTGGAGCAACTCATCTAACAGGAAAAAGACAGCAGGCTGTCACACCTTTCTCAGTCCTTTTTAAGCTCTCCCTGGTTTTTCCACCAATATTTGGATCTAATAAAAAACATTTCTCTGTCTATGAAACTTGGTTTATCAATTTATGGCAAAGAATGTATTACCACCTTTCCTAGATTTTAAAATTTGTCCCATACAACCCATTTGGGGAATACTCCATGCCAGGGTTGTTTTCATTTCTCGAAGTGAGCTTTGACTGAGTAAGTATAAGCAAGACAGTTTAAAGACTCAATCTTTTTGTGCTTGGTACCCTCAGGCAACTTAGTGGTGCCCAGAGACTCTAGAGGGACGGTACTGAAACAATTCTGTACCTTTAGAGTCTCAAGATACCTCCTAACAATACCTTGGGTATTTTCCTGTTGTTTACTGTAACACACCTTTGTCTGGAGCTCATCTTGCTTTTTTAATCAGTCAAATATCATTTCTGCCCCAGCATTTAATATTCTGTGGCTAATGAATAATGTCTTGGCATCCTTTATGCCTTTAACAGAAAACTGAGATCCTACACAGGCCTGAGGGGATTCTTTCACCCAGTTTGTTCTCTTTGCCACAGTTTCCATCACCCTGGATTTCGGCTGCCACAATTTCTCACCTGACTCCCTGGTGGCTACTTCAGCCTTAGGCAAGGGATCCCACAATTCCTCTGGAAGCATTCTGGGGTTCCCAAAGAAGGCAACACTTACTCACCTTCAGGCCACGTAATTTCCTAGGGCACTAAGATCCCTTCCTTCAGGATGTCTTTTACCTCCCTTCCACTAAAACCAGCTTTTTGAGAAAAACTCTCCACAGTCTCAAGTGACTCAGTACATCGGATCTGCTTGCCTTTGACCGTTTTATTCCATGCTTTTCCCACTCTAGCAAGTATCTACAAAACATCTGCCTACCATAAATAAAATCAACTTATAACACTAACCTGGTTAGTAGTACCTATGCATACAATAATCAAGATTTCAGCCATCTGGACTTTGGCCCTCTGGGCATCTGCTGAGCACAGGGGATGCAGTGTCAGCTGCTCACAGCATTCACATCCGTGCTGCGGGTGGCAGACATATGTCCACTTATGCTTCAGTTAAACTCTTGCACATCATCTTGTCATAATGTAAATGTCTTGCAGTATCACAAGCAGCTCCACATTGACAAATAAACCCCTACTGCACAGTTGTGAATTTCAGTGAGGCTCTCTGCAGTCCATTGTGTCCTCTCCTTGCTGTTACGTATCTCCAGGGGAAGCCTGACAGAACTGGAATCTAGGCTGCAAAGAAACATCTTTCCAGACACCTGTCAGCTCTTAGGCTTGTGCCGTATTCGAATATTTAGTGTGACCTAGTGTGTCATAATATGTGACCTATTTCAACAAAGAACATGTTTCCTCTTTCCATGTATGCTAACTTGGAGATTTATTTTCAATCTTTACTTTGTATCTTCATATTGTTTCTTCAATTTCAAGGCTCTTTTTTCAGCAACAAACAAAAAAGTGGCTCAATTGTTGCTGAAAATTCACTCCTAAACCAGGGCTTTCAAATTCAGTCTGTCTTTCTGAATAATTGCTTACCTTCTCCTCATGATCTACCATCAAGTATTTTTTTTTTTCCCCTATCCCTCTTAGAGAGTGCTCTCACTAACCCCTTCTTAAAAACCTTGTTATCTGCTGCCAGCTCCTAATCCTATTCTATAAAATCCCTGCCTCTCTGTGGTCTTATGTAATTTTTATATGTTTCAATTAAAGCCTGATCTAGTTTCCTTTTTCTTGCCTACGCACTGTCTCTGTCTTGCTCCGAACTTTTTAGGTTGTCTTTTAGCCACAATGGTTTCCTATTTCAGACGGCACTCAACAAGTTTTTAAGAGAATCACAGGCAATACATTGCAAACATTGCAAACATTGCAATTTCATCAGCATGAAATATCTAGAATTATCAATAACAGTATAGGCAAAGCTAAGCTATAAATGCATAGCAAAATTTTCACTGTGAGCAAGGAACCAAATCTGACCACATCAAAAGTTACTCAAGCTCATGCAAAGGGCACTACCTCCTCATCCAACTACAATCAACCTGTCTGGCTGGTGATTTCACTCAGATGAAAACTGAGCTCAATAAATTTTTGTGACACTCAGTATAAATGGTGAGACTGTAGGCAGAAAGACAAAGAATTTTTAGCATTTCCAATTTGATTACATCCAGTACAATGTTTAGGTCTCACTCCATCTCTGAAAATTCTATGCACCTTTACTGTTTTTCTTACTAACTACAAGACTAAGTTGCAAGCAAGTAAAAAAGCTGAAGCCTGTAGAAGCTCCTAGGTTTTAGATTTTTGCTGAACTTGTTTGGAAAACACTTAAATTAGATCCAATTGGTTTTTAATCAATCTAGTTGAAGAAATTATTGTTTTGGCTGCTTTAATAGGAAACTTGAGTTAAAAGCAAATTATAGGTCTCCAATTGCTATACACTGGAGAAAAAACTTCCTCCTTTTCACTCAGAGCAGCCTACTTCTCTATTTTTAATCAGTGCTGTTGAGTAGTTTGTCCTGGGCAAAGAAAGATATGTATAGAAACTAATTTGGTATTCGTTTCTGATGTTTAATAGGCAATAGTTACAGAATAGATTTTTCTTCCCAGACATCTCCTTTTTGAATGCCATGTATAAACTGTGATTCAGACAAAAAAGACTCAGATGTGAATAACGTCTGATCTATGGCTGGAAAGCACAACTGCAGTCATTAAGCTGGGCTTTTATGAAGCTTACTGCATGCTCATAAGCCAACTTAAAACAAATCTTAATGGGTTATAAAGTTGCAAGTTTTACTAAAGCTGGCAGAATCAAAATGAGGTTGCAGGAGAAATCAAATTGCATGTAAACAAATTGGCAGCACAGGAAAATGAACTTATCAATTTATCAAATAATTATGCATGCAAACAATCATACACAAGCTCAGCCATACAGAAAAAAAAAAATCAATTAACGGATGGCAAGCATGGCAGCTGTGGTAAAGGTATGGCCTTAAATTTCTTTAATTTCCCATAAATGTTATAGAATCGGTCCTGATATCATTCTTATATAACAATCCATTCAGCTGTATTTTTATTGTGTCATCAGATCTTAACTTGATGATTTTCAGCAGCAGAGTACTAGGGAAGGACAGTTTTGTCTAATCTCATTGGAGAAACTTCTGTTCTTGCCAACAAATCTATTTCCCATTCGATTAATAAAACATCTATTTAAGCAAACAAAAAGTGAATGGAATTTGCCAGCCATGAAAACTAAGCCTTGCTCAAAAAAGGGTTATTTCCTTCAGGCAAAATTCAAGCAAAGGTTTTCTTGAAGACCAGGGCCACACAGCAGCTCAGGGACGCTGTGAATAACACTGATACTTGTGAGAAAATTAAATGTACTTTGAAAGAAGGGGAATTTCAACTTAAAAAGAGGAAGCTCTTTTTAAACAAACAAGACAAAGGGTGCTTGCTGTAAGAAACACATACATATTTGTAATAGGAAAGGGTTGATTTTCTGTGATCTGGGCTTTCTGCATACAGTGGAGGATGGGCACTGAAGACAGAGGAAAGTATGAACATTTTTGTTGTGAAGATCCATAGTGGAGTATTTTGCTTCTTCTGAGACAGAAAGACCAGAGAAAGAATTAAGGTACACCCTGGTATTGTAATACTGCTTTCAATTGAGTGGTTTTGCTTTTTATTTATCTGATAATGATTTGAGCAGTTACTGAGGCAAGCCTCTGTAATGCTGCTATAAACAAGTAGGAGTACACATTTGTAAAAATGTCATTGCTATTAGTAAAGTGACTCCACAGCTGCTCTCAATTTCATTTGAGTCACAGCTGCTAATCGTAGCGGCTTCACACACATCCCTTATTCCCTGGAGCAAGCTGAACAATCTATAGCAGAATGAGCCAGAATCCATTCTATAGTGATAGAATTATTTCCTGAATTCCTGGACATTTATAATCAGAAATGGGGCCAAAGTGGATCTGCAGGGCATTTTCCAATTATGCATGTTATAAGGCTGGTGGTCTTAATTTATGCAGTAGGTAAGAGAATCAGGTCCTTTCTTCCCAGCTATTGTAGTTTCTAGTGGTTGAATGGAGGGACCTAAAACCAAAAGGTAAAAATTCTTCCTTTAGCTTTGTAAATCAGTTAATGTGCCTTGAGAAGCACTCTGAAAAACCCTGTGATGCAGAAGTGGTTCAATCAACTTGCTGATTCTGTGGCCAGGGGTAGCTCAGAGTTTGGAAAATATGTCAACCTGACCCGTTCTTTAGGTGAAACTCTGAATACACACTACAGCTAATCCCAACAAATGTCTCGTTCTGGTTGATGACGTTCTTCCCCTCCAAATTTCCCCTGCAGTTTCCTTTGCGTGGAGTACATGCTCATGTGCTATGATTTGTGCTGTGGCACTCTGTGTTGTTAGGCAGTTGCTGTGCTCTCTTTCAGAGATACCTGCCCTTTAGTTGTGGATGAAGAATTCTGCTTGCAGAGGCAGTGGAATGCTCCATGATCTCTGGACCAAAGGTATTATTTAAACAATTGGTATTATTTAATTGTTATTAAAAGAGTAATTTCTTGATGTTAGAGCAAAGTGATCCCAGAATCACAGAGAAAGTCATAGTTCTCTTGAAGATCTGAGATACAATAAAAAGGATGTTGCTGAAAGAGGGGATTGTAGGAAGGAATACGAATGCATTCAGAAATTTAAAAAATAGGGAGATAGAGGGTTTCTTAAATGTAATAACAGAATAATTAAACAATAAGCTCAGAATTTTTAAATGTAACTTGGAGTAAAAGATTGTTTTAAAAGACTGAGCAATAGAAAAACATTAGCAATTGATTTAAAAAGTGCCTCTTTCTAACTGGAGAAGCACATAGGAAACACAAGTTACCTGGACAATGGGATGTTTTTAAAATGTGTCTCCCTTGTTGGATGTTTATGTGGTTGTATGGCTTAGTATTTGGGTGGAGGGCATCCTAGAATTCTTGCCATGCTAAGGGTATTTTCCTAAGTTGTGATTTTCTTTCATAACACTTGTTCAAATCAACCTGTGTTTACAACATAGGAGAAGGCTGGTAAATGTGTCTTTAACAAAATTTCATTTAGAAGTCTCTAGGAGAGCTTTCAGGTCAGTGGTGGAAAGTCTTAGTCACAGATGTCCTGTCTCCAGGAGGCTCACAGCACTGCTCCTGGAGCTACTCAGTGTTGCACAGGGTGGAAATTTCAGAGAAATTCCCTACACTAGGAAAGTCAAAAGAGTAGGTTACTAGTTCAGTAGCGAGTTTTGCTTTTAGCTCATCATGAAACACGGGGGAGGAGGCTCTTCCCATAGAAGATACATACCTGATGTGAGAAAATAAACTAATTACATGTAGGAACATGTAAGGAAGGAACATTTTGAAAGGAACTGAAGGGCAGTGAAGGAACTTAGGAGTCAAAGAGCACAGATTTGACAATGTCTTTCAAAAGATAATTACTACATCCAAAAATGAAAACAGAAAAAGAAGACAGCAAATGAAAACCCAGGCAAGCATACCAGTTTCAAAGCTCTTGTTTACTCCAAGACCTTCACACTTCACTGTGCACATGGGGTTTTCACATGCTGAATTCACGTGCTGGATTGGGAGGAACAAAAGACAGAAGGTATGAGCCAATCTCAAAATAAGTTGCACAGGGATTTCTGCCAATTACCCTGCAAAGGAAGTGAAGTTGCCTCTTTTTCTTGAACGTCAATCTTAAAGAGTTCTTCAGGAAAAGAATCCCCTTGTAATCAGCCAAGTGGGAACTGCCTCATGACTTTTTTCAGACTCATTTGGGCTAAACCAAAGCAGTCATGAGTAGGGCCTATAAAGTGCACGTACCCATATGGTTTCTTCTCCTTTCATTGAATGAACTGCAGACATAGTAAATAAAGGGTTGAGTGTGATTACTGACTGCATACTGACATAATTTCAATTCATATACTTCTTCATTTTTAATCGCTGACATCCACACACGATTTGTAATTGTGACTCATGGGGACATCTCTAGGAATGGCTGACAAAGCCTCAAAAGGCAAGAAAGACAAGCCACATAGTGCTAGCCTTATTTAGCAAGGGAAAATGGTTACCTCCCCGTGGAGGTAATTCTGGATGTCAAATGTAGTTTTTAAGCCCTGGGTCTTCAAACCACTCCCATCTCATCACTTCTCACTCACATAATGAAAAAGTGCTGCTTCCACAGCTTCCCCTCAGTGTTCTGGACTCTGCCTCCAAGGATTTGCATTTGCTGGTTAAAGGCATCCTGTATAAAAAGAGAAGAGAAGCTGCTTGCAGCACTGATGTTCTAGTGGCCCGATTCATGATTCAGCAACTCTCTATAAAGCAGATCATCGTAAGAGAAGCAGCTTGTCACACTCAGTGACCTCCTGCTGTGGGGAGTGTGGGTCTATACCCCTCTCCAGACTCATGGGATCCTTCTTTATGCAGCCATCCCCAGCAACACGCCTTCTCCTGGAACAGAGCAGCCAGGAAACCATGTAGGATCTTTGAGACTTCTGTCCTCACAGCTCCAAATCCAACCCATAAAGAAAGGCAAGCAATGTTATCTGGTATTTTTGCCTGGGTTTTATTTCTCTTGCTCACTCTTATTTTCACTTCTGGTTTTGGTCTTTGCTGCTGGGAGGCAGTCATTGTTACACGCGCCTAGCTATAGCAGTACACTCTTTCTACTTCATTTATGTTTCCAGTTGCTAAATTGTTTTAATTACTCCTCTTACACACTTGCACTGAATAAAAAAAACAGCACTGTACTTCTTTTTCACTTGGCTAGAAGCAAAAATTCTTATTTACAGGAGAGAAATACAACTGCCAAGTGGCTTGGCACAGGCAATTTTATTTAGGCAACTCATTGTGTGGTTTAATTCAGTAGGGTGCAGCCTTGGTGGAAAACCCCTTGATAAAAGTTCACTGTGTAGTAGGGCAGCTGGAGCAGAAAACCTCTGTCTACAACAATGAATTCTGCACAAGCTCTCCCTCTTCTTCCCCTGTAACAGGTGGATCAAAGAAAATTACCTATATCATTTGAGACATTTGGGCTTCTTTCTCTCTCTCCTAAGAAAAGGCAGGATGAATCTGGTCTGGAAAAAATGTCATTCCCAGTTCTGTAGGTTATTGTGCAGACAAAAACATGTTAGTGGACTGAGGGGAATTCTGTATTAAACAGAAGGAGAGACACTTGCTCCCAGAGACCTGGGGTAAAGGCTCAAGTGTACCAGCTTAAAATAAAACATGAAAAAAAATGGGAAACCATCAGGAAGCTGTACTACCATTCAGGACAGCGGACAGTGATCTCACTGTTTTTAAGCAGTATGAGAGCTGAAGAGTCTTCACATCTGCTCTAGAAAAACAGGATTCTTTGGAGCTGTTTAAAGGAGAAGAGTGAAGGACCTTGGCAGAGGTGGTGCAGAGACTTCTCCTAGATATATGGAAAAGGCATAGGAGAAACACAAAGGTGCTGCTAAAATGCAAACCAGCAACTACAGCTCAGTCAGATGCAGATGCCATTCTCTCACTGATGCATAGGAATGACATTTGACTGTTCACTGGGATTATAGGCCCTTATACCACATGAAACCAAGCAGCCATAGAAGTTTGCTTATGAGATGTGTCATAGGGGCTTTTACTGTTTTTCTAAGCAGATACCAGTTTTTCTTGACCACAGATGATGTGCTGTTTAGCCTTGATTCTTAAAACCATGTAGGATTTCTCTCAGTTATCTTTTCCTGTCATGAAGGATGGGTTCCTGTTACAAAACTGAAGGTCACACATTTCATTGCTCCTGGTAGCTCATATCATTGTGCTGTCTCCTCCACCTCCTCCTTATGTGTCACCCCCTCCTCCCCCTCTACTTTCAGTTCCCTCATCTTCTTCCCCACACTGCCAGGCCAAGCATGCTCCCCATTCCTCTTTCCTCCACATGAGGAGTGTTGGGTGCTCGTCCTGTCCATTGCACCCCAGGGGCTCTGTGTTCCTCCCATGGCATACCCTGTCTACAGTAATCTTGCACCACATCACCTTCTCTGTAAACCAGAGATCTGTCATGATCTGCTTATTGTTGCCAAAGCCTGTGAAGCACACAGAATTCCTCGCACCAGTTCATGGGAAGAGGTGAGATTAACTTTCTCAATAGTCTCTCTCTCACTAAAACTTTTTGTTTTATCACTTCTTTGGGAGTACTGGAGAAGGTACTGGAGTCTTCAACTTCTAACATGTTTCTTTCATTCTTCTTTCTTACAGCATCATGGAGGTCTGCTTATTCTGCTATATCCTTTATGCTATGATAATTCTCCCAGGTAAAAGGCACATTTTATTTGTAAAAACTGTTTTATTATTTGTGTCCTTCTATGTAATACTTTCTCATCCACTAAAAAGCTAATTCCTTAGTAGTAATTAATAATTTCTGTTGCAGAATCAAGGTCATGTAGCCTATGTGACATGTATTTAAATTGTGTGCAGGTACTCTATAAAATATATAGTAAGTACTTTCTCTCTTCAACTTTATAACTTTACATTACACTTATTTTATGTTGCTCTTAAATTTTCAATTTAAATCTATCTTTGAAATATGTGTATATCATCTCTGTATATCATAGAGCAGAACAGTATTAAACTGAAAACTGACAGTTTGATATGGGACAACCTGAGTTTTAGGCAGGCATGGAGATCATTTTGCAGCTTGGTGCTCTGTAGAAGCAGTCAAAACTTTGCACCAGGAGAGAGACTGTAAATCTTCTTCTTTTGAACAGAGCAGAGGCATTTGTATCTTTCCAAGAAAAGACAGTCCTCCCAGCCCATCACCACCCATAATAACTGCTACATGCACTGATGAAAGCAAGAGAAAAACCATCCCTGGTGTAATACGGTTCATGCTTTCTTTGTATGAAGGCATAATTGTGTTTATTGACTATTTCTGTTAACAAGATCAGCAACAGAATAGTTATGTTTGACATTTAATCTGTCATTAAACTCTAGATTAATTACAGAACAGTTAAATCTGACATGTAATTTGTCATTAAACTTTAGATTAATTCCTCAGTGAGACTGAAAGTGTTCACCTGTTTCTGACCTTCTGGTCATATATTCCCTAGACACCAACATTTATCACACAGTGTGCACTTCATATTTTCTTCACTGCAATGCTGTGTTTTTTTCTTAGGAGAATGAACTAAACTTTTTAAAAAGAAACTGTGCAACTATCCCCTTTGTAGAAGAATCTCACTACATTCAGGATGCTACACACAAGAATGGTTTGGACTTTTTGCCTTCATATAAGTCTTCTAAAATATAGACTCTCAAAAACTCTGTGGGGTAGGATTTACTTCGAAAGTAAAATATAGGAAGGAAAAAAAAAAAAAGAGTTTTATGACCTGAACTCCACAATATGTAGTGAGTCAGTTTGAAGAACTATGCGTCCTGTTGTATGTAGTGGGAGAATCTGTGTCTAAATGCTGCTGATTTTGTGGCTACTATTGTTAAGTGAGTGCAAACAACTTGATGTCCTTTTGTAGCTGAAGGAAATCTTAATTTCTTCTCCTTCTTTGTCTAAGGTATTGCTGCCAGTGTGCATCAAGTGAAGTCATTTCTTAATCACACGGCATACCTATCCTGCTATTTTCCAAACTCTCAGAACACTGACATAAAGGATTTAAGAGTTTTTTGGCAAAAAGGTGCTGTTGAAGTGGTACACGAAGTATACTACGGCCAAGAAAAACATGAAAACCTTAGTCCTAAATATATAAATCGCACCAAGATGGATATGGACAAGTGGACCTTGCAATTGTTAAATGCAGGAATTGTGGACGAGGGACAGTATAAATGTATTATACAGCACAGAGATAAAGGATTACCAAAAGTCATACACACATCTGAGTGCTTACTGAACATCATTGGTAAGTAACCTCTTCTAATTGTCATCTAGCCTGGGATTTTTTGGGGAGGTTCTCTGTCAATTTCTTCAGTCCAGAAATGTGTGGTACTGTCCCCAGACCACTGAAGATGTACCTGCACTGGAGCAGAACTTCTAAAGACAGATCAGAGCATTCTCAATAGAAAATTCTCTGCTCTGGATAGGTGGAAGAAGTAGTAGTCAATCAGAAGAAGCAGAAAATGAACCAATAATTTGCTCCATATTGCATCATTCCTGATTCCCACCCTGTCATACTTTATAGTGGAAACTATTCTGCCTTCTTCCTTTTGCCTCTTGCAAGATTTATGACTTTTAGGACTCTGGAAAATACACCTTATTTGCATCTGATGCACTGCCTTCTATTAAAAGCAACAGTAGTTAGCATCATTGGTGGTAAATTGCAATTGAAACATAAGATTTCTGCAAATACCCAGCTATTTTACTATGATATAAATTGCAAAGAAAATAAAGAAAAGAGCGGCTCATATGTGGAGGAGTAGAAATTCATATACTCAGTTAAAGTAAGCCTGAAAATACCTCTGAAGAAAAAATGCAGGCGCTGATGAGATTCAACTCAATTTCTTGCATGTTATCAGAGAAAGAGGCAGAAAATCTTTTAAGAGGGGAACAAGGTTCAGTGAGGAAGCAATATTTTCCTAATATTTTCTAACATTTTTAGTAATTCCTAATATATTTTCCTCATGTCTATTTTATGATATTCTGCTAGTAACCTTTGTCTGTATGCCTGTGTTCTCTCTTCCACTGTGATTGTGCTAGTCACTAATAATAAAAGCTTCTAACTTTCCCTCGTGTTTTCAAGCTTCAAAACTGCTTCAAAAGAGAACAGGACATGTGTTATCACAGCCAAAAATGGAGCATCAGGACATCTGAGCCTATTGAGCTCTGTGCTACCAGAAAGTATTCCCTCAATTCACAGATAGAAAACCTACCTTGTTAATTTTGATTCTCCCAGAATCTGACAAGTATTTTCAGCAAAGTTTTAGAACTCAGAAAACTCGTAGTGTGCCCCCAGTATCAAGGCCTCAAATTTAAGAGATGCTTAGCATCAATGCTTCAGTTAAATCAGTTATTAGCTTAGCCAAGATCTGAGCAACATCTTCTAGAAGTCTCATACTTAGGAACTAAAACTCTCAAGACCTTTTAAGGTTTAACTTAGGAAGATTATTTTAAACTATTTTGCTGCTGTGTTCCTTCCAAATGACTCTGTTCAATAAGCCCTCAAAGGAAGGAGCAGTATAAAATAAAATTAAAAAAACCCCAAACGTTAAAATAATTAGAAGACGAATACAAATGTTGAAATGTACTTGTGTTTGCCTACTGTTTCTTAATTAGAATCTCTTATCATACGTGGAGGGTTTTTTTGTAATATGGCATGTCACACTTAAAACGGATGTCAGAAAGATTGAATGCTATACAAGAATGACAGGGCAGTCATACAAAGCTATCTAGATCACTTGGTAATCAAGCCCATTCAAAAATACTGAAGTAGCTTCTAATACAATGTAGTGCTAGGGCCTGAACCACGGGCCCTGAACCAAAGTTGACCCACAGATGAATCTCACAACCAAACAATATATCTAAACTACATAGTACTGATCACACACGTAATATATTATTCATCTATATTTTGCAATTTTAGTATAAATATATTTAGATGTCAGCCTATAAGACTTTGTTGTAACACTTATTGTGTGACAGTAACCAGCAGAAGAATATATTTAGGTGCCAATTCATAAAGCCTTGTTGTAACACTTATTGTGTAGCAGTAGGCAGCGGATGGATATATTTAGATGTCATTTCATAAAGCCTTATTGTAATATATGTTGTAAAACAATAACCAGCAGGAGATTTTTCTCTGTTTAGAGGTATGCTACAAGGCCGTGGGACCAGTCATTTGGCTTTGTTGAGAGAGATGTGGTCAAAACCAAAATAGACAGAGATACTCCCAGGGAATTCCCCCTTGAGGCCTGGCCAGGCTTTGAAGCAGAATTCACCAGGGAGGATGATACCAGATATTCCCGCATTTGAAGTTTTGCAGGTTGTTTATTCAACTGTATAAAAGCTGGACCCCGCTTGCAGTGATTTTGTATGTCTCACCTATGAGTGGATGCACTGTGTAGGACTTCCCAATTGCCCGGGAGAGGTTCTCCAAATCCTCGCTGTAATCGGGGCTCCCCAGCAACTGCGGATCTGGATGATGGTAATGTATTAATAGGTCAATTAGTGATGTATCTCTCTTAATCACTATAGTCACTTTTATGTAGTAATTATTAGGTGCATTACCCTGCTTATTTCCATGGCTGCTCGAAACTAACGTATGATAAGTTTATGTTTTCGACTAACCATATCATTTTTTTTCTATATTATCTTAAAATAGACAGTAAAGTAAGCCTGAGCCTTTTGTTGGTGTCTGTGTCCTTTTAGTTGACCCTGTCAATTGGCAACACATACAGTTTATATGTGTTATTTATATGTATTATATTAGATAAATATACAGATATATATTTGTATATTGTATGTATTGTGTACAGCCAGGATGATTTAGATAAGAACAAAGAACGTATATCATTCTCCAAAAAGAAGGGAAGGCTTCACAATGGAAAGCTTTGGCTCTTAAAGCAGGCAACATAGAGATGTTGGTGACAAGCAGCTTAACTGGAAATTCTGCTGCTACAGCATGGCTCTAGTACTTCCTTTGGATGGACTGGTAAGGGAAGTAGGTGAGACCAGGGAAAATATCACAGAATCACAGAATATTAGGGATTGGAAGGCACCTTGAAAGATCATCTAGTCCAATCCCCCCGCCGGAGTAGGATCACTTAGATCAAGTCACACAGGAATGCATCCAGGCGGGTTTTAAACATCTCCAGAGAAGGAGACTCCGCAACCTCCCTGGGCAGCCTGTTCCAGTGCTCTGTCACCCTCACC
>VYZX01020706.1:73719-84388 GCA_013401335.1 Brachypteracias leptosomus | reverse complement strand
AGGACAAGCTGGAAAGCAAGGGAGTTTATCTCCTGCCAAATTACTTTACTGCTCTTAACGCAAATACTGCTTTTAACGCAAAACACGTACACATACATTCTTGAAATCACAGTCTTGGAAGTCTCTTACTAGTCCCTAAATCCTGATGTGCTGCTTATCTGGTCAGCTTTATGCACTAGAGAAAAAAAACCACCACAAACCTTTCGTGTTTGTCCCTAGGAGAAAAACAATAACCAGCTCCTCCACAATAGAAAAGGAGTCCAGAAATCTATGCTAGGACTCAGGAGTCCTTCTCTAGCACGTTCACTTAGTAGAAAAAGAAAATAATTCTGAGCACTTGGAAATTCTACAGTTTTTACAATATGTCTTCATACCTCTGAGGGGGCTTTTCACCCTGATACACTGTCCTATTATCGCTATCAGCAGCTGTAACTAGGGGAAAAAGTCACATAGAATCATAGAATCATTTAGGTCGGAAAAGACCTTTCAGATCATTGAGTCCAACCATATCCCTACTCTACCAAGTCCACTGCTAAACCACATCCCTAAGCACCACATCTACAGGGCTTATAAACACATCCAGGGATGGTGATGGTTCATCTTTTGACAACTTACTTCCTTCCTTAATTTGTTGCAAATTAGTGAAGTTGCTTGTTTTCCCGTCCTGACATCCCTCTACATTAGGCTGCCAAATTCCTTCTATTACCTGATCAATTTCTCTAGCTCCTCTTTTCTTGCTCTTAAAATCAACCCTAATTCCCTCTGGATGTTAAGACAGTTAAGGGGAAAAAAGCAGATGAGCTTCAGGGAAACACTTAGTTTGTCTCTATCTGTTCAAATGTGTTAATTCTCAGTGCTAGCAGGTGTAATGAGCACAGTAGCAAGACACAAGAAAAATATAACTGATGTGCTGGCACTTTTGTTCTCTGAAGAATACATTCAGATTTTCAGGCTCTCTCCTCACCCAAATTGTTGGGTTTTTTTTCTTTGACAGTTTCTTTCAGTCATTTAGTTACTCTATAAATGCGGCAAGCAAACAAGTAAGTGTACACCTACTACATACCACAGCATGCAATAGCTTCACTTAAAAATACCATTCCTTTATTTTTAGGTGTAATATTATGAATTTTAGAAAGTGCTAGCAAAGAAATGGAAATGGTGTGTTAAACCAGTATCCAATGCACTAACGTGAAATCCTATCATCAGACTTGCAGTTGTGACACATTGCTTCAGGTTCTTTTGATTAAACAGCACTGAAGCACAGAACAGTTGAGGTTGGAATGGATCTAGAGAGATTGTCCAGTTCAGCACCCCTGCTCAAGTAGGGTCATGGAACCAGAGGAGAGAGCTTAATTTTTTACCTTGTACTGTTAAATGTACTACTGTATCCAGAAACATAAATAATATTTCAAAAAGATGTTAAAATATGAGAAAAATAAAAGTGATAAGTGACTAAGGCTCTAGAAAGCAACTATACAATGTGAAATTTACAGAGTTCAACCTATGTAGATAATGAAGAAAAAAAGAGAAAGGACCTGATGAATCTGTCTAGAATTGCAGCTCTTGGAATGACTGGTTAGATAAGAAAGATGTGAGAGAATCCTTCCTACTGAGTGACTTTTGTACCGAGGAGCCCAGAATTAGACACAGTACCCAAGGTGTGGCGTCACCAGTGCTGAGGGGAAGGTTCACATCCCTTGACCTGCTGACAACACTCCTAATGCAGTCCAGGATACCATTAGCCTTCCTTGCCACAAAAATATGTTGCTAGCTTATGTTCAGCTTGGTGTCCACCAGGACCCCCAGGTCTTTTTCTGCAAAGCTGCTTTCCAGCATGTCAGCTCCCAGCATGTGCTGCTGCATGGAAAGGAGACAAAGAAGTAAAGAGTCAGAATAAGCAGGTTTCTGGAATATATCTGAAAGAGCCAGAATATAATCAAGGTTTGTACTGTGGAATCGAAAGGGTCTGATTTTAAAAAATATTGGGGGGAGAAAAATTATGACACCTAGCAAGAGACTCTGTGTGGTAAGAAAAGTCAAGACAAACCCAAGAAAAGAAAAGGAGATGCTCAGTAGCATATTCCCTCATCACTAGATAGCTTCTTGAGAGAATTATCAGTGGTCACAGCTTCCACTACCCAAGTTGCCTATGGCAACAGAGCATATTGTGAGTGAGATAAAAATCAAACTTTTCCTAACAGATCAGACATCTAGCAGAGGAGGACTCTAAAACTCTGAGATCTTCTTTCTCCAGGGAATTTCTTTTTATGTCTGGGATATTGCACAAGATCCACTTTCCAACTGCTGTTTGGAGAGTGTATCAAATGAGGTTTAGTCAGATTGGATTGGAAACTGGCTGAATTATCCTGATGATATATGGCCAGTCATCTTTATCCAGATGTATTGGAAAAGATATTTCAAAATAATGAGCCTCTCAATAAAAAACAACTCCTTCTTCTGCTTTAGTTCAACTACAGTTAGAGCTGATCATTACACTTAAAAGGTAAATACTTTGCTTAATACTTTAAATCATGAGGAAGCAGTTTAGAAGTGCTCAGGAGTGAAAACTAGATTGCAGACCTAAGCCTTTATAGAAATTTAATTAGACTATAAGCATGAGGAAGGTTTTGGTTTTTTTCAATTGGGTCAGTGTTTAAGTCCTTCAATATTAGGTATACACCCAGAGCAGAAAATTGTGACTGAGAGGGAGACTTCACTGCAAGGTTCAAATGAGCAATGTATTTAAACTTTACTCACAGGTCCAATACATCACTACTGTGGGTTTTATGGATACAATGGAAGAATGCACTACTGAAATTTTAAAAAGTAATACACAGGATACACTACTACAAAACTGATTCCCAGAAATGTACTAGTATAAATTAAAAGCACGCTAGGTATTAATATTTTAATTAAAATCTTAAAACGTGCCAAATATCACACATGTGTTTCTTAATCACCCTTTCTCAGGTAAGTGGTCTTAACCCCAAGGGAAAATATCCTTTCCTGACATCTTGAACAAGGTGGGGAAAGATCTCCTATAGTCCAGCTACGTTGTTGGAAAAACTTCTCCAAATTCTACTCAAAATCTTACGGGGGGGGGGGGCAGAGGTATTCCTGAGCAAATTGGACTATCTAGAATGTTTATCTTTGGTGGTGTAATGGGATTTCCCCTTATCTTTTCATGTGTGCACTCTAGTAGTTTTACTAGTTTTGTGATGTCCGCATCCAAATGATTTACTCAGCCAAACTAACATATAGTATCTCAAAAATAGGTAGTGGTTGAAATGAGACTCAAGACAAAATGTTTTTTATTTGGGTTTGGACTCCCTTCAGGTTTCAGTCCTTTGTCCCATGTTTAATCATTTTGGATAACTCAGAGCTGGGTAATTTTTACAGACCCTCATGGGTCAGCACAGATAAGGGTCTGTCAAGGCATGACAGAGCTGAGCTGAATTTACACCTCCCTACATCTTGCCTTTGTTCACCAAAACCTGTTCCACGGGCATCTGCACAAAAATGTGTAAAGCCAACTGCAGTACAGAAACAGTGCAGGTTTTATAAGCAAAATACCAAAATGCTTTATCAGCATAAAACCGATACATCAAAGCCCAGCTTCCCCTAAAGTAATGCAAAACAGCTGTTTGATCCCAGAAACCAGTTAGGAGCCATGGCACATGCTTCTCTTCCTGTATCAGTTCTTACCACTCCTTATCTTCCCTTCACTGGCAAAAAGTGAGCGGAAAACTGGATTCAAGGATATCACATCCCTGACTTCATCTACAAGGGAATTTCAGGAGGCTAACTAGTCTCTCTAAAGCCCAACACAAATACACACAGTGGCGATGCAACATGTCTTACAATGATGGTCCCTAGTCAGGTTACTGGACATGGGTCTTTATTTTCTCTTCCTTCCCCTTTGCCTTCCTGAAACTCTCAACCAGTAACGTCGGCAGGCTCCCAGGCAAACCTGGTGGTCTCCTCCCATCCACCAGGCCTTCCTGGGCTAGCTAGAACCTCCAGGTGGCCCGACCTACGGTCTTTTTATCAGGGAAAGGCCGCCTGTGCTCACTGGCTGCACTGATACACCGGTTCCCTTTTTATTCCACATCGCTTTTTTCCTTAAAAGACAAAAAAACCCACAAAAGCAAAGTAGTCAGGGGCGCAGCCAGAGCTGGGACCACGTCACGCCGCCTGTTGCGACCGCTGCGGCCGTTGGGCTGCGGTGCGAGCACTTCGCCTGCCCCCTGGCGGCTGCCCGCCCTCCAGCCCGGGGCAGCCCGCCGGTCGCTTTCCCCTCCTAACCGCCTCCGGGCAGGGGGACAGGTCCGGGCACCTCGCTGGAGTCTGCGAAGAGGCTGCTGTCAGAGGATGTTTGTGGAGAGGAGCGGGGGTCACAGGCTGGAAGCGACGTCAGGAGGTCTCCAGTTCCAAATGGGGTCGGCTCTGAGGCCGAACTGGACTGAAAAGCCCAGGTCTTGAAAGCTTCCAAGGATGGAAATTGCGCAGCCTCCTCGCAACGCAAACTTGCTCAACTGCTCGACTGTCCTTGCAGTGAAGAAGTTTTCCCTTACAACCGCCCCAAATGTGTTTAAGTTTCTCTCATCTTCCAACCATGCACCACTGTGAACAGCCTGGTTCCATCTTCTCAATAACTTCCTTGTAGGTGTTGGGAAGTTGCAATTCGGTATCTCTCCTCCAGGCTAAACAAAGGGAGTTCCATTGGTGTCTCCTCACAGTGCATGTGCTCCAGCTCCATCATCACCTGAGTGGTCTCCTACCAAATTTGCATCAATTTATCCATGTTTTTCTTGCGTTGGGTAGCCCAGGGCTGGACACACTATTCTAGGTGAGGTCCAAGAAGTGCTAAGTAAAAAAGGGGCAGCATTGCCCCCCTCACTTGATCTACTGGCGATGTCACTGTCAATACAGCCCAGGATACCACAGGCTGCCAGGGCATTCTTCTGTCATGAGCTACATAGACAGAAATCATCTCACTAGCTTCTTCTTCCCTACTGATGGGACTCTTTCTGTCTTTTCCCCAGGGGATAATAGTGCTTTAGGAGGTGAGGTATTGAGAACCTATGTATCTACTCTGCTGGTCTTTAATGCTGCATTGCACATTTCTTGTCGTTTCTCCTCCTCTTCTGAGGCCTGGCTCATGACCAATCACAGAAGTCTAGTCTGCTCTCAACAAGTTCTTTGCAATTTGTTCTGCTTACATTTTGGGAACTTTTCATGTAAAACTAGAAAGCAGCCAGAACATACAGAGAAAAGAATTATTCACACAAACAGAACTGTAAGGCAGTGCAGGCAGAAAAGAAGCTATGGCACAATAAGATTGAGGTTTAGAAAAGTAGGGAAAATAATTATAAGGTGTGTTTGAAAGTGAAAAGATATTCAGACAACTGAATGCATCCAGGAGACTAGAATTTATACAGATCATTGAGAATCTGAACACATGTGGGATAGGGACAGAGACTCTAAGCAGAGAAGTTCCTTTTTCATGAAACTTACAAACTCTGCAAGAGAAAAATTGCAGTTGATGGAAACCAGTTTTCCTCTCAAGGAAAATGTTAATACTTTGAAGTGTACTCTTACTCTTAAAAGGGAAATTATGAAAAAAAGTATTTGTAAAAACTGGGAAAAAAATCTAGCCAAAGTACTTAATTTCAATAGTGTCAGTACTATACAATCCAAACAAAATAAGGATCACAATGAGAACATATAAAATATCAAAATAATCCTTTTTGAGTTTTAATTATTTGTCCCATCTCAACTTCTAAAGATAATTTTTTGCAAATTGTTTTTGACATTTTCAGGAGGAATAAAAATTCTATTGAAATTTTAATACCAAAAGGCTTCTCTGCAGTGAATTCTCTTTATGGGCTGATTTCAACTGACCTAAAGAGAAACACTGGGAGACTGATCTATCAGTGAATAAAGAAGCCTGACAGTTTTGATTAGATAGTTTTCACTATCTAACATGTGTCATTAGAAATGTATCAATATAAATACAGTGGGTTTTAAGCTACATAGTCCAGTACAAGTCCATTGTGTATGCACTTCTCCATCAGCTCTATTTCCTGATTCTTTTATTGGTGTGAATAAGTACAATTTTGAAAATAAATAATATGAAAATAATGTAATTAAGTAATACTGCTATGAGCAAGAAGGTTGGACAAGAAAAGGCCCTCAAAATAGTCTTTGTTTGATAGAACTGTGAAAACCCAAGAAGCACAGTACTAAATCATTTCAGTTTACACCAGCACTCCATACAGTAGAATATTGGCCATCTGAGCCATGAAAATCCATTCTCTTACGTATCTCTATGACAATTTCTAAATATTTAGGTAGGCTGAATAGGCATACTTAGAGGAAGGCTCCAACATCACTTCTTTTACAGACACATAGTGAGTCCCACTGTGCAAGGTAGAGTAGTACTGATGAAAGTGTGAAGGGGTGTGTGTAAGTGTGTTGCAGTGACATTTTGCAAGGCACTCTTCTGCTACATTCCCTGGTGACCTCAACATCTTAAGGAAAAGCAGTGTTATCATGTCCTTATGGCATTAGCTAATGCAACAAGCAAAGGAGATATAAGATTCTGTCAGAATGAAGCAAGTATTCCAGTGATTATGGATATTTAGCAGCCAACTTTTGCTTTTCCTGGGCATTTTAGGAGGTAAACTGAAGACCACAGAGGACTTAAAGTCTTGGAGACATTACCATAATTATGTATTTGCTTTATATAAAAATGTTACCTACCTATTACTGACCTTCTCTGAGATACTTTGTGTACATTCTTACTATACAAGTAATATTAATTGAAGTTTTTGCCTTGGCAATAACTGAAAAGTACTTTAAAACCCCACTCCTTTTTCTTCCCTTTCTCCCTCTCATAGGTGCAGGGAAGACAAAAAGAAAAAGAGTAGGGAATGCCTCATCCTCCCAAGTTCAGGCAGCAGCTCTGCATGTTTCAAGAATACAAAATATTCTGGAAGAAAGCCATCAATATCACTTGAGCTATCACAGTTGATATCTTGGATGTAGTACGACCATCTTTTTTCTACCTTTTACTGTATACGTCTGAGCAATGTGAAGTGAAATAACAGTCTCTGTGCTGATATCACCAGCCTTTAGGTCTCTTTCAGAAACACAAGTCATTGGAACCTCCATGGACTTAGCCCTGCTAATATGAGAAGAAAAAGCTGTCTGGAAGCCAAATTGCACAAGAAGCTTCAAAAACATATGCAAGAAAATCATCCAGAGAAGTAAATTTCCTAATTCAAGTGCACTTCTTGAATAACCTCTAACATGTCAACAAACACAGTATATTGGATGGCAGGCAACTGCAATGGGTCATTGCCTTCCTAGCTCTTCCAAGTGATGTAAATACAAACAAAATGCTGTTTATGTGAAAAGATGAAGAAGAGAACAGATCACCACATGCTTAAGTGATTTCTCCACAAAGATTCTGAGTGAAAAAAATTGGAGATCTTCTGTGACTCCTGATGAAAAGTTTCTGAGCTTTAGTTAGGTAAATCTAGATCTTGGTTCATTAGGACCTTCACAGTAGCTCAGTGAGAGAAAATCAGAAAAAAACCCACTTTCCTTAGTATAATATGGCAATACCACTACTGAATGCATGCTCAGCATTCATTAGGAAGATCCACTGCTTTTATTTTAAGCAAGTAGTCCAATATAACTGGTAGAAATGCAGTGTCAGGAAAAAGTGAGTTAGATTTTACACATGGTAGAGAATGCAGATTATTTGCACAGTATCAGACACTTGCTTATCTTGTGTGCAAAAAGAAATTAAGGAGTTCCCTTTCTCTGAAAGAATTGCAAATGCAGGGTATACTACTTCGAAATTGGAAAATGAAGTATTAAAAGTTTCATTGGCTTTTGAAAAGGAAAGCCAGGCAAAGTGGAAACACAGGTAGATACACTATCAACTGAAAACAAAAACCTAAATACAGAAAATAGGGAACTTAAAATGTTCTTGTCTTGGTCTGAAAAGCAAGAGAGACAATTACAGGAAAAATTAACTCTTTCGCTGAGCCAGATACCATCCTCAGTCTCAGCTAAGCAAATCTGTAAATTAATAGACTGTGCAGATCCCCAGAAGTGGGATGGAGACATTTGCGACAATGATGGTAGTGACGTTCTGGTGGAAGATTCTGATCTTCCCTCAGAACCCATGCCTATACAACAATTGATTAAAACTGAAGTCACAGATGAGAGGGATGGTAACGCTCACTGTACTGTGAGCTCCATTCCATGGTCTTCAGCTGAACTAGAAAGTTACAGGAGAAGTATTCCAGGTTTCCAGAGGAGTCTGAAACAGAATATTTGTGGTGAGTTTCCCTTACAGGGAGTGGACTGAATTTCATTGCGGAAGAAGCAGGAGTCTATTGGGGCCCTGGAGTGTTTCTAACCACTGAACCAGGTGATTGTAATTACTTATTAACTGCATAGGCTATCAATTGGGCTGGCAGCATAGATCCACAAGACAGAGGAGATCCCCTAGTTATTAAGAACTTTGCTTTCTCTAATCTTGCATCCTCTGTGCAAAAAGCAGCCTGCATACAGGCAATGTATGAGATGGATGTGTTAAGGATGCTAGCCCCCATTGACCCAGCAAGATTAATTCCCTTTATCTGTGTTCTCCCAGGCTGCCTTAAGACACATGTAGTTCATGTCCATGACCATATACAAACTACCAGTGCTATGAATGCTGCTGTGGCTCAGGCGCTGCCCCCACAACTGCCAGTCCACATAACCACCTGAAGTGAATTTGTGCAAGAGCACACGTGCATTGGGTTGGGCACCACGTGCATTGGGTTGGGCAAGCTACAGGGAAAATTATGAAACCGAGGCATCAAGTTTCTCAGGTCCAGTCTATTAAGCCCAGGTCAGATTTTAAATCAAAATTTGGCAAAGAATGAAATTATCTTTGGTGTAAAGCCCTAGCAATGGGAATGACATGGCATGCACTGTCTGATATATCCACTGCCAATCTCCAAATATTAATACAGGCATCGAGTAGAGCCAGGAGAAGCCAGACCGTAAGCAAGGAGTTGGACAGTGCCCGCTGCTCCAGACACAAACCTAATTCATTTAGGAGAACACTCAACAAAAAGACTTGCATACCCTGTGAATGCAGTGAGCTGCCCTCCTTGGTGGGCGTTAGCAGTACAATGGCTCTCCAGCAAATATCCTGAGCCCACTATTCATGTTCCAGTAGGGACTTGGAGAGTTTGTGTAGATCTCTTAATAGATACAGGAGCACAAATGTCAGTAATCAGTAGTAAAACCACTGAGGACCTGAATATAAAACCTGGTCGCTGTAAAATGAAATTTACAGGAATATGATGAAGAGAATGCCCCACAGCAATTACCACTTTGTGTCTCCCTGGGGTGCAGAAACTAACCCATGCCAAAGTACTGGTTGGCACTGCTAGTACAATATTTTAGGGTCTGATGAGGATGAGCCTAAAACTGTAAATTTATTGGAGGTGGTTATACCTTTGCCTCAGTCCGGAATTACTAATGTCTGGCAGTATTCCCTGCCAGCAGCTGCACATTTGGGCAGTGATGGGGTGGTAACAGACCTGGAAAAAAAGAGATACTATCATTCGCATGCATTCTCCCTATAATTCTCCTGTCTGGCCAGTGAAAAAGCCAAACAGACAGTGGTAGCTTACAATTGATTTTAGGTGATTGAATGCCAATACCACACCTTTAACTGTCACCGTGCCAGATATTGCGGAACAGATACAAAAAGGACAGAGTTTGATTATTGTGGGACCTTTCTATCTCCTAAATACAGTTCACAAGAGTATGGCTCTACCTGCAGGCATTGCCCAGAAAACTACAGTACACAGGCCAGCTGCTGCTGGTTAAAATGCCTCAAACTGGGACAATGGTACTAGATGGATAGTACCTACCTTTTAACCTAACATCTGCCAATTGTATAGCAACCAAGCACCTCTTCTTCAGGTACTCCGAATGCCAGCAAATTGCACCTGGAATCATGAACTCCCCTACCCCAATTTAGAGCATCCACAAGGACTGTTGATTTTAATTTGTTATGAAAAACAGCTTATGCTGAACGGGTAAAGGAAACTGGCAACTTTACATGATACATGCCAGATTTTTTTGTCATACTCCATGAATGCATTATGTCTATGGACCCTCCTGAATGGATCTCATGTTTAGAACTTGTTCATCAAAATTATTATTTGCACCCCAACATTTGGTATGGACTTTCTCAGATGGCTACATTTATGATCATATTTCACCTATATAGTTTGGCTTATAGTGAGTGTTAAGAATGCCTAGTCTGTATCCCTATTTATTTTCTAATAGAACTATGGTATTTGGGATCTAAGCCCTGAAATGGTAGCAAAACAATGGTCATTGTCAAGCATGGAATATCCTAGTTATGACACCATGGGGAACACCACAGCATGCTGATTAGCATTTTATGCAATCAGCTACATGAAGCATTGAATGGGAGAGAGATGGCAGGCCACCTGAAGACCTCCTACAGGTGGGCATCCAATATCTAAATTTGAATGCTTCCCACCTGAATATTCCAAAAGATCACAATTGGAATTGTTCCAAAGTGTACACATGCAATACCACTGACAAGAAGATTCAGAGA
>VYZX01020706.1:0-42861 GCA_013401335.1 Brachypteracias leptosomus | reverse complement strand
CAATGAGGATTGGGTTAGAGATCATTTAGGCAAACCAAACACTCACTAATCCATGGCCCTGATGGGATCCACCCGTGAGTGCAGAGAGAGCTGGCTGATGTTGTTGCTATACTATTCTCCATCATTTTTGAAAGATCATGGAAAATGGGAGAGGTCCCTGAGGACTGGAGGAAAGCTAATGTCACCTCAGTCTTCAAAAAGGCAAGAAAGAGGAGCCAGGGAATTACAGACCAGTCAGCCACACCTTCAGCCCTGGAAAGGTGATGGAACAGCTCATTCTAAATGGCAATGGGCACAAATGGGAATCCAGGAAATTCCACCTCAACATAAGGAAAAACTTCTTTACTTTGAAGGTGATGGGGCAGTAGAACAGACTGACCAGAGAGGTTGTGGAGTCTCCTCTGGAGACTTTCAAAACCTGCCTGGATGCTTTCCTGCGTGACCTTCTCCAGGTGAACCAGTTTTGGCAGGGGGGTTGGACTAACAATCTCTGGAGGGCCCTTCCAACCCCTACCATTCTGTGATTACCTTCACAGCCTAACAGCTCAAATTTTCTCTGAATCCCAGTCAAAACCTATATGCAAGTCAAAACATGCATATGTTCCTTCTGAGTACTCATTTCAGTCTCAGCAGAGAGGAAGGCTTGATTAAAGCCTTTTCTCCTATACAAGCTGAAGATGGGGAACATTCTGTGGTAGATGGAGCCAGGGATATGCCTTGCCTATGGTGCTCAGCTTGTCCAATGGAAAAAGACCTCAGCCTCCTGGGTTATCAGTCTTCAAACTACCAGCCTAGGTTCTCTCGTTAGCAATAAAAGTAGTTTAAGAAGTTGAGGCAGACATAGTAATACTCCCTGTCACATACTTCCTTGAACTTACATAACAGAACAAAACAATGGAGAGCCCTGTTTAGGCTTTATTTAGAGTAAAATTATCTTCGGCACATCAGGCCCTGGGAACAAGACTCAGCCATCAGTAACCTAGCTCAAATCTAGGCTTCAGCTTCCCAGGGAAATGGTTCAAGCCACTTACATCCATACCCATTTTATTAAGCATACCTCTGGAAAGCACCAGCTGCATCTTCAGAAAGCTTTGTCAGAATGAACATCAGACTTTCCAGTTATCCCATCTGACTTTTCACCTTGCCATATAGCCTTTACATCTTCTTCCTGACCCTTTCTGCATCCCCAATCACATGCAGAGCCTGGATAAGGACAACGGATTAGCTGAAAGAGGCTAACCTACAGGAGCAGCAACCTGCCCTAGAACCAATCGACCCTCCTGACTAGGGCCAGGTGAACCAGGTAGCTTTCCGAACCCTTTTGGAGAGCTGCATGACTGCTGCACTTGAGAGCTACAAGAGTTCTGTTTGGGAGGTCACTTATGTCTTTGTCCAGATGATGGACAAAGAGCTTGCTATTTAGAGATACAATTGTATCGCCATCTTAACCCTCTGCAGAGTTTCTGCAGGAAAATGCTTTTGATTCTGTGCTTCTCATTTTGTCCTTCACACCTAGTAGCTGAACAAAATACCTATATGCTAAGAGCAACCTTCAAACTCTGCCTTATAAGCTGACACCTGTACTATTCAAATCAACACATGACCTCACCTCTCCCCATGCCTTTGTGAGACTCCATTACCTCATGGCATCTGCACATTTCTTGCTCTGTCTACTCACTAGGAAATTAACTTGGAGCAGAGAAATTCACCCACATAGCCAGTTTAGGACAGGTGTGCAACACCATCCAACAGAGCCATTATTCCTAACCAGGGATCATCAGCAGCATCATCAAAAAATCAGCAGCCTAACATAACTTGTCCAGCTATGCCCTAGAGGACAGTCTATGAGACCCTGTTTGCCTTAATGCTGCACAATAAGATGTGTTACATACACAAATACTCTGTAGGTCCAACTGACTACAGATGCCACTCAAATCAATGGTCTTCTCCAGGAGTCCTTTCCAGCAGTTGCCCACCTCTCTCCCAACCCACTTTTACCTCTGAGTTGCTAACATGCCTGGTCATCTGATGATACGCAGTTGGAAACTGTATCAGCCCTGAAATCAAACAAAACCCTTGCAAGAGGAAAGTAGCTGTTTGTGAGGGTCCTCTGTCCTCCTGAACTTTCTCCCTGTTGCTCCCTGAAGAATCTCCCCACAGGTGTGTTTCCACCACAAGGGACTTGTTTCAACTTGACAGACTTGCTTGGCAATGTAGGCTTTGATCCTTTGAGATAAAATTCTGAAGGCCACAGTGTGACCACACTACCCTGGAAACCAGAGAAGTCTCTTGCCACCTCAGCTTTTCTCCTCTTTACCCTGAGTTCTGGTGTTCCATTTCAGCCCTTCCTGGCTTTTCATGTTTAACTGCTTGTGGTATATCCAGGAAATATCCAAAGGTGGCTTTGACTTGTAGTTTTAAAGGACCAAACAGCTGCATGTTCTCTGTAGTTCTGTGTATTTTCTTTTTACTCTCATATGTGCCTTTGAAGTAAAGGTGATTCTCAATATTTGTTGGTTTGCTTCTTTCATGGGCACTGTATCACTGAGCTACCAATGCTATTTAGTATTATGAAGAGGCTACAATAAATAGAGAACTAAATAACAAAAAGAATATACTGGCTTTTACTTGTTATTCTTTTCCTGTATTTTAAGGGTATGCTGCATATGGCAAAGGCAGAGAGGAGCTGGGACATGAGGACTAATTCCCAAATCAACCCCAACTACTGAAGTTGGCTTGGATCCAGAGCCTCTACTAAAAATGGCAACTTCATCTGCAGAGAGGGTGATAGAGTCAAAACCGTAATCAACTGTAATTAGCACTAAGCTCAAAATGTTAGTGTTTAGGAACTTAATATTTCCTTTTCTTCCCAGCTAATTCAAATAAAATGAGGCCATATGAAACAAAAAGAAGGACAGCGCAGGTTTCAAAAGGACAGCATGGGTACTTCTTCCTCTGGACTGCTCCTGTGTCCAGTTAGTTAGGATATTTCCTTGCTAAGTGAGAGATGTGAGTTCAGATCTGCTTAGACACAGGAGGAGCTGAACCTTCTACACCCTGGATGAACTCTCCAAACGTTGGGGATGGGGAGTGCCCTGACAAAGTGCATTCTGGTATTGTCTGCTTGAACTCCACAGGTGAGATGAAGGAAGAAATGCCTGCTGTGTTGCTCAAGCTTAGGTACAAGAGCCCTGAATGGATGTAACTTTACTATTTTGATTTGTGTAGCTAAGCTCTAGGAAGGAACAAGCTGTCCAGAAAAAGTATGGAAGGCCCCTATGGACTTGTCCTAGTGCCTCTCCATTGTCCCATTTTTATCAGTGAAAACAGTTGCTACTATCATGGTGAAAGAAGCAATCACAAAGTGATGAAATGAGAAATAATGGGGAGCTACAATTAATATCAAGAGAAATAAAAAAATAAAACCTTCTGTTAGATTATCTCCTATTCAATGCAACAATGCCTCCAATACTGAGCCACACAAAACCTACTGCATAAATTCCCTGGTGGTCTAAGTGGGAGTAGTGCAGCAGTGAATACAGAGATATCTGACTTAGAGATTTTGTGGAAGAAGTTTGGAAAGGTGTCAAAATCTGACCTGGATCAATTCCCACTTTAAAGGTTTTGCTTTCTTCCATCTTTTCTGTCTCTGCCCCATATCTATAGCTAGATGTTTACTTAAAATAACTGACTTTCTCTTCTCCAGTTTCTGCACAGCCACAGAACAGCCTTAAAAAAGTTGAGTTTTGTTGCCATGCTATGGCATAGTCCTGAAAAACTTGACCTCAAATACTTGGTGTATAAAGAAATCTCTACTGTTTCTTTAAACAATAGTTTGTTTTGATTTGGGATTTGAAACATTTAACATTTTTGACTGCCACAGGGAAGTGTTAGGTTTGCTTGGGTCTCTAAATGAACCTTAATAACCTTAATAGGGAATTCTCTGAATTTGTAGACCTTTTACCTGAAACCATCTTCAATTAAGCATTATAAAGAAAGCTATTAATTCACCTTTGCAATCAGTAATTTCTTAATTTTTCTTTGACCTGGAAAGTAGTTGTGGTAATTTTGTTATGATTGTGCAATTATACTGCAATAATGATAATGAGGAGGATTATCTATTTTTTTAAAAGTCATTGCAGAAACAGTGGGAAAATAAATAGAATTATTTATCAAAACTAACTGCATCCCAATTAGTGAAATGTTATTTGAGGACCTGGATCACTTTAAGTCTGTTGGTAATTCTACTGACATATGGACTAGTCATTTGCTAGAGTTAAGCTCAGGGATCTCCAAAAGTGAAGGCTCTTGCCATGTTTTCGCAGTGAGAAGTACTCTTTTAGTATATAGTAAGTGTCACTCTCACCAGTATTGCAACTCTAACAACATTTTTGTTGTTATTACTTGGGAAAATGAAAACTGGATTCCCAGGACAGATCTAGACCACGTGGGTTAGGCTGTAGAATAGGATTAGGAATCCGATTTTAGGGCTATGTACTACTTTTTCTAAAAGAAACTCCAAAACAACAACATTTTATGAGGTTGAGAGATTTTAGATATGAACTGTATAATGATCCCAAAAGAGGGTGTTGCTCTCAACCAACGCTGACAGTTCTCCGGACATGAAAAGCAGTGTAATGTAAATGCTAGCAAATAACGACAAAAGCATTTGTCCTCTGCATTTCAAATCTTCAGATCCAAAAAACCTGCCCATTTGGGTGAATATAGCGAACCTGGAGCTATACGTATCCGCACAACCACACAACACAGTTAAACTGTACAGAGTGAGCTGAGGACTTTCTGCTTGGAGAGATTCAGGTCTCTGGTATCTTTAACTGTATCAGGTGCCAAGGGATCAGCATAAAATAAGCAGCCAGACTTTTTCGATGTGAACTGGAAGAAGACCCCAGTCCTGAGAAGAAAACTGAGTGAGCGATGCTTTTTCTCCCCCACAGCAGAGTCCCGACGTAGGGCTAAGAGCTCGGGTGCGAGCCTGCCGAGTGTCGCTGCATGGGAAGCGGCCAGAGTCCGGCAGCAGCCCCTGCACCCGCGGCCGTACTCCCGGGGCCGTGCGGGGCACCTCGACGCCGTCCAGCCCAGAGGGTTCATGAAGAGGTACCCGACTTTCCCGCACCTCCCGGGCGGTGTGCGCTGTGCCCAGGCCGGAGACAAGGCGCCCGGGAGCAGCGGGGCAGGGGCCGCTACCTATAGGCGCGGAGCAGGGAGCGCCCGGGCGGGTCCCCCGCAGTCGCCGCCGCCGCCGCCCGCCCCGCCTTGCATGGCCCGTGGGAGAGGGCACGGGTGGCAGAGGCGGCGGCGGGGAGTGCTGGGACGGGGCCTTGGCCAGGGGGTTCTCTCTCTCCCCCCCCTCCTCCCCTCGCCGGTGGTTCCGGAGAGGCTGCAAGTGCCGCCGCGGCAGCTGGGGGGCCGGCGGGGGATGCTGTTGCTGCCGCCGCCCTGCCCAGTGCTGGAGTAAGGGCAGGAACTGGTGGCGGCAGGAGCGGCCCCGGCCGCGGGACGAGGTGAGAGGGCCCTCGGGGCAGGTGGGTGCGCGCCCGGGAGCGGGGCCGGAGCCGGGAACAGGGCCGGGGCGGGCAGTGCTCACGGCGGGGCCAGCCTGCCTGCGCTGGGGGTGCTCGGAGAAGGGACGGAGCACTGGGCACAGCCTGCGGGGCTTGCAGGGGGACGGGAGAGCCCTCAGTGCAGTGCCGGGGTCTGGCTTTGGGGGTGCAGAAAGCCGGANAGGGGCAGACCTCCCCCCCCCCCCGGTGAGGCGGAGTGGGGAGCTAGCCGAGGGCGACGGGAAGCCAGGGGCACTGCAGGCTGAGCCCGCCCGGCCGTGCCAGACTGCAGACGTAATTCCACGGAGGGACCCCTCCGCCCCCCCCTCCCCAAATCTTGGGCAGGGTGGCTTCTCATGCATGTAGCATCAGGCGAAAGGAGACATTTCCGTAGAGCTCTGAGGTGTTTTCTCTGGCTGAAGTTATCACGAAACAATATTGAGAGGAAGAGCAGTAATTCATAACAAAAATTTAAAGAGCAACAGGTCGTTTTACTGAAATCACATGCGCTGGGAAAAAATTCACCTCAAGTGGTCCCGATAGAAAATGGCTAATGCCAGTATCATGCAAACCGATTTATAACACAATTAGGAGTTTCAGGAGCTCCTAGCACTATTCAGAACAAATTTCACTGCATGTCTGAAGAGAGCTCTAAAAAGCAATTAATCTTTTTCGGTATCAAGTCCTTAAAATCTTCATTTTGACTTCTGTGGATACAGGATATGTTCCTTAGAATTGCTGTCATATGTTTAATTGTTTGAAGTGTTTCCCTTTTTACTGATGTTTTTCTACATGAAACGGGCCATCTATTATGCACAGCCCTCCTGCTCACTGTCAGGCTCTGCCCCACCAAACCATCTCTGCGTGCCTTTCTGTGCAGTCCTGGTGCAAACTACAATTAACCCTGATGGACACCCCAGGCTGGACTCAGAGGAGTAGAGGAGGTTAAGGGCCAGTAGCCCTACATCTTTCAGCCATGCCCAGTGCACTGCTCCTGTTTGGTCATATGTGTCGGGGAGAGTAGCTTTGCAGGCTTTTCCAGATTTCCCCTTTCCAGCAGTGTTTCCATCACAGTCAGGACATTTTTGCCTTCTACTCGAGTTTCACCACCTGGTGTAACTGCAAAGAGGATGGGCTGGGAGGGGCAAGGTCAGGGGAGTATTAGTGAGGCCTTGCTAAGGCTATTTCCCAAGCAGTGTAGTGTCCCTGAAAGTGTATATGCTAATTGTGGAAATTAGAGCCCTTAACTCTTGTTTTTGATTTAGGCTGGGGCTGGGCAGCTGTGGACTCTTTTCACTTCCTATCTTACCCTTCTCACCTCACCAGGCTGCAGGACTAAGATCTTCTTTCAATGAGAAATGCAAGTTTCAGCCTTGGGGACAAGATCCAGTTCTGTTCCCTGTGCATTCACTGGAGTCTGGTCACAGATCCCAGTGTTGTGAGGTCTGGATTCATACATCTCTGCTAGTTGTGAGAGTGGAAAAAATTAGTAGGATGATTATTAGGAAAGTTTTTTGTGAGGTTTACTGAGCAATGGTGAAGGGATCTGATGGCTGTTCAGGTGAAACTGTTTCAATAACTAGCTTACACTTAATTAATATAATTGAAGTTGTTGAAAAGTATATAGTTTTAAAGCAGATCGATTATAAGAGGGCATACAGAGCATCCCAAAGTAATTAATTTTATTCTAGAACATGACATGGCTGATAGTTGGGGTTCTCTATATAATTATTAGGGTGATCCCAATTCTATGCCCAAGTGTGTGTCAAATCACAGTATTTGACACCAGCCTGTCCTGCCTGTAACCTAATAGTCTAGTGGTGGAGTGGGTGCCATGCAGGCAACATTTTGTAGTCAAAGTAGCAACAGAGCGATATTAACAGAGAAGGTTGTACATTTACTGCCTCTGCTAAACATTATAGCTCAATAAAAGAATTCAAATCCCAGGTCTGTCAGTCTGACACCGTTTGCACCATGCTCAAACCTTGATATTTCTTGATATTTGATAAGCTTGTTAGAATTATCTTCTAAAATATAAGCGAAAATATTAAGTTAGACAGCGGGAGCTTTTCAGTCCTCTCCCATTCTATCTGTATGTTGGTTGCAACCTGTTGCATCTACTGTTGGTTGCACACAACCTCTTCTGCATAAGTTGATAGGCTTTCTCAGTCATTTATTAACTGCCAGAGTGCAGAATGCTTTACCTGCACTAATTTGTGCCAGTGATTCTAAGAACATTATTGACACTCAAGTAGACTGAGGGGGGCATTGACAGACTGGTGGCAGCTGTAGTACAAAAATGGGCATGCTCTGCTAATATATCAAGGCTAATTCTATATAAGCACATTTTTTTGTTCAGCTGAGAAAGTTAGGATAAATGAACTGCTCAGCTCACAAAATATGAGAGATTGTAATCTCTTCATGTGTATGTGAAATGCTAGTGAAGGCAACAAGATCTGGTGACTTAACTGTAAAGATGGTTCCAGAACCTATTCTGGGCATGGACACTGACTTCAGGCAAACCATTTCCTTTCTGGTTTCCAGTTTCAAAAGTGGGGATAAGAGCTATGCCTCGAAGGTTTTCGTTAGACACGTCTTGTTTAGAAATAGGAGATTCTAAAGCACACTGGAATTTCCAAACAAAAAGCTCTGTATTGTCGTGAGATACGGTTACCATATGGGAATAGACAAAGCAGAGGCATTCCCAAGTTTCTGATCCTTTTTCCTGCCATTTTCAGGAGGGTTCAAGTGACTGTTGTGGTGCATAAAGTCAAGTGATTGCTTCTTTGTTCTGCAGTCTTCAGATGGACTAGATCCTCTGTACCTGAAACTAGTTTCACTGATCTAAATCAGTTTTGGAGTTGGAGGAAAAACTTCATACTATTGAATGTCATAATTTCTATGAATAAATAGTTTGGTGCACTTGGGGCTGGCATATTAACCTATCTCTGCCTACAGGGCCTAGCAGTGGGCAGAGACTACTTGGTGCTAAATACTTTGGTGGACAAGATGCTGAACACCTGATTGAGTGTTTGATATGAGTATGGCAGTGAGTGAGTGCCTGGGTTCTGAGTTTTGCTTCTTGAAAAATGTGTGAGGGGGGAGGTGTTAAACACAGCTGTGACATTGCAGATACAGATACGCAATATTCTCTTGTGCAGAAAGTGAGGGCCACTGTGCTGTGTCCTAAGTCTGGAGGTAGATTTGAACCATTGCTTCTGAGGACTTGTCAGAGTGCAAGCACTTGATGGTTGATGGCTGCACTTCACATGCTAACAGTGACCATTCCAATACAGGGAATGGAAATTTGTGATGATGCAAATGAGAAGAAAAAGAAGACAGAGAAAAGAAAGAAGGATGGGGAAGGAAAAAGAGACAGGAGCAAGGGTGGCAAGAATCCTAGCAAAGGCAACATTTTCCAGTAAGCAGTTCTGAATGTGATGTAAAAAATAACAACTGAAAGTTTTATTTTACTACATAGAGCCCAAATTCTTCCTTTGATCTCTGTACAAGCTTCTTTTTGGCATCTGTGGGAGATCAGTGGAGAGAGAGGAGTGTGTAATCTTGAATTTGTGATGCAGCCCATGGACAGTTATGAAATGGAATTCAGTCCTCTCAAAAAATGAATACGTAGCTGTGAATCAATGAGAAAAACTCATGGTCTAAATAAATTATAAAATTCAGCCTGTTCACAGATAACTCACAACCAAAATAGTAGGTAAGTTATCTCAATACTCCGTTCATTATAGCTAAGCTGTTGACGTATGTTTAAAAAAAAGTTAACTCAGTGTTGAAGTTACTGTCTACAGGAATTCCTTAATACACTTGATTTCTGTAAAAGATTACACAAATACACTCTTTTTGATACTATTTTTGACAATATTCAGCATCTAGAAACAGTTATTTCAGCTTAATAAGTTAGGAAAACATTATGTGACCTCTAATGTCTAAAAATAAATTCTCTACAACACTTTCTTAGATTATGGGATCCGTTTAGTAAATTTTGCTAATTAAACTTACTACTTGAAAATAGAAATATGTGAGCTTTATAAGATAGATAGATAACAGGTGCATCAATCTTTCCGAGCAAACCAAATACACAAGAATTAATAGAGCTTAAGGTAATTGATTTCAGGATTTTTTTTTCAGGTGTTTATAATGAATAATCAACATATAGGTCTGTTCATCTACAGAAAGCTCATTTTTAACTTGAAAAAGTTTGATGACTCTGTTTGCCTATTGTGCCACTCTTATCTTGGACACTTGATACCTTGAATTAAAATACTGGGAAACTAGAGGCCTTGGGTTTCTTTACATACATCTTATAAGAAACAGAACATTTGGGAACAACCCAAAGCAGCTGCTCAGAGCAATAGGGCTGCTGACCTGTTATTGTTACCATTACTTGTCTCCACTTATGAGGACATCTCATAAACCATGATAGTGGTCTACAGTATGGTGTGCAAGCAGAAAAGAGAGCTGGTCCCTGCCATAAAAGTGCTGAAATTGTCTCAGGCAGATTAGGTTAAGGAGATGAAAGATATTTTGTCTTTCCATTTCCCGTTATCATCTTCTCAAGGCAGAGCTTAACAGATGTGGTCCTTTTCTCCAAGAAGTACTATCTAACCTGTATTTTCTGCTTTCTGTTCTCTGTGTTTTCTTTTTACCATATGACCTTAATCTTCTTGAAAAGGGGACATTCATTCCCCGTTGCTGTTTATCTACACTGCTGCTCACCAATGGCCTGGCACCATTAATTAAGCATTTGCTTGTGAAGTTTCTTTGAGAACTGCCTGTGCTAAAGAAATACCACTGAACACAAGCTGTCAGAGGAATGTAATATTATGAGGAGATTTCCTCCAGCCCCATTACTCCTGGCTCCTCTAGTACCAACTGGAAGCATCAGGAGGGGATGGGAGCAGACTGACTATTGCAACAGATCTGTGGCTGTTAGTGTCAATGCATTCAGCAAACTCAAGAGCTCTCCAAGAGCATCCACTTATGGCTGTGTTCACATGGTCCATTGTACAAAGCTTTCCACAGAGGTAAGGCAAAAAGGGAAGTTGAGCTCTGGTCATAAGAGGATTCATCAGTGAATTTACAGATTAGAGACTGAGGTTCATCCAGTTTTCTACTTAAATTCTTCTTTGAGAATCCCGAGCTGATCTAGAGCTTGCAGACAGTTTTGTTGTCACCCTCCTCTCTTCCCAGAAACATTCAGGTAACTTTGAAATACACAGTGGATACGATTTCAGGTGTACAGCTTTGTGCCATCTAGCCTACAGCTGCTGTGCCCTAGAAGGACAAGGAACTTTTGCAGGCCCTGTGTCACATTTGCTAGACCAATGCATTTATCTCTGATATTCTAGAGGCATGCTGTAGGCAGGTTTAAAGGTCTGGACTAGGGCCTCAATAGTTGGTGCTTGTGACAGAGATTGTCTCCTTACTCTTATCTTCTTTCATCTCTCACCTCATTGCCATCTTTGCCACATAGAGTGATCGTTTCTGCTTAGTTCTTTGCCACCACTTGAAACCCTGTTGTGGGAAGCCATAACTGAATGGGTCCATGTGTACCACACTCAGTCTGCCATGGTGGCTGTTTTCAAGATGACCTATTTAGCTGCATGTGATTTTAAATATTTTGAACATATCATAATTGGTACTTATTAGGAACTTCTGACTAACCCTGAGCAAACCAGCTGTCCAAGCCCTGCAAAAGCAATTCAGTTTTCAGATCTCTCTGTTTACATTTTAGAACATGTTTGAGAAGGAGTTTAGCTAAGCTGTTCCCAGTCTATACCAAACAGTTACACTCTACACCATGCAGTGTTGCAGCTGTTCAGATGTCATCTTTTGTAAATAAGTATTTTGTAAGTATATTGAATTCATAGAATCATAGAATGCACTGGGTCAGAAGGGACCTCTAAAGGTCATCTAGCCCAACCCCCCTACAGTAAGCAGGGACATCTCTAACTAGGTCAGGTTGCTCAGAGCCCCAACAAGCCTGACCTTGAATGTCTCCAGGGATGGGACCTCCACTACCTCTCTGGGCAACCTGTTCCCAGGTTGTGGAGGTAGTTCCTTCCAGGAGACTTTGGAGAGAACAGGAGACAACAGTCCGCTTGAAGGACAGCTAATCTATGCCACATTTAAGTCCCACAGGTATTTTATGGCTTTTGCATAGCCATATATTTTGCAAGTGTCATATTCTTACACAAATGATAAAATGTCAAACCCTGATGATGAGTTTCCTTCATTCAGTGGCCTTCAGTCTAGGGAAAGTGCGCAGATTTATAAACTGAGTTGTAATCCTAAATCTTCTGTTGCCTCTATTTATTATTTCAGGGAAACTGCCTACAGTCCTTATCTTACCTTAGGGAGGCAATTGTAATTCTCCTGTTTCATGTATTAAAGATTGAAGGGGCTGAATCCAGTTAGTGAATGAAAAACTGGGTATAAAAGTCTAGTTTCTGAACAACAGAAATAGGTTCCACCTGTTGTTCCATGATGTCCTTTAAATACATTTACTCCATATGGTACCCTAGTCTAAACATTGTAATGAGGATCCAAACATTAATATCAGCAGTGGTATGTAAATACATATATGAATGTATAAGCATGAATTCTTGATATGATTTAGACTTCTGTCTTAGCAAACATACCCATAGCAGATTATACTGCTTTTACTTCCCAAGATAGTCTTAGGTTGAGTAATTGTAGCAGCTAGCGTACAATTACAGCTACTCAATTTCTCAGGAAGCAGTGTTTGCACAGTTACTGGTCTCTGATGTGTCATGCCCATTTTCATGGACATTTGTTTACCCAAACCTTTGAAAGCAGATGTCAATCAGAAAGCTCTGCTTTCTCAGGAGAAGCCTTTACCCTCCTTCTTCCACAGTTAAATATGCTACCTGAGAGCTTTCAGCTGAGAGCTTTGAGCAGTACCTCTCTATGAAGTGGTGCAGGAGGCACGGTGTCAATGTGCCTTGCAGAGATGAGCTCTTAATCATCCAGGCTTAAGCAGCAGCTGGATGAGACTTTTGAGGGCAGAATCTCTGTGCCCTAAGTGGGTGATAAATATATCAAGAACCTTCGAGGACCTGAGCTTTACTTCCTCAGTGTTAATAACTGCAACCCCTCCCTATTCTGATGTGTTTGCAAGATTTACTGTATTTATTTCACTCTACCTAAGCATTTGAAGTTTTGGTTCACAGCCATGAGAACTAGAAGCATTTAGTTTTAATTGAAAACTGAGGTTCAAATGAAACCACATGGTACCTGATCACCGAAGTCTTAGGTACGTTCTTGCTGAGCTTGTGCTCTGACCATGGATGCATCAGTAACTCTGTGGCTGGAATCTCACACAGGCAGGATCTGTTGCCCTGTATTGGAAATAGTGAGAAGGAAACAGATTACGTTTTTGGGGAGTTGTTTTGCTGTAGTTATTTTCATTGCTTTCATAGCATCTGTTTCAGTTTTCAGTTGGGGCAGTGAAATATTTTATGAAGGAGGAGCAACAAAAATTGAGCACAAGGCACTCTTACTGGGAAGGAGTTCACCACAACCAGAAATATCCATACATACTGGTTGGTATCGTAGGTGAACAACATGGAGAGAAGTGCAGTGGTTCTCGTTGTTGGACCTCTTGTGTGCAGTGAAGACGTGAAGGTACCCAGGTAGGGGCCTGGATCTAGCCATTTTTCAGTACATGTCAAAATGGAATTGCTTTAGCTGAAGTAGGACTTGTGTGAGGTTGTATCATCAGCACTGGATGAGATAGCTGGCAGTGCAATGTCATGAGAGATGCTGCAGTGGTAGCGCTGAAACCAGCAGTAATGAGAGGGTCTGGACCACATGTGGAGACCTGACAAGAGGCAGTGGTGGGGTGGGAGCTGAGGCAGGCACAGCACTGGCACTGTCTGCTCCATTGCTTGACTGTGGGAGTGAACACGCTCCATGACGTGAAACAAGGGACTGTGAGGCTGAGTGGTCCACATCTGTTATTTGTATGAGGATGATGTGTTTTTCCTGTATAATGCTCGGTTCCTTTCTCCCCTAATAAACTGTTCCTTGCTTTGTACACAAACTTGTTATTTGTAGAAATAGACATACCGCCTGTGAATGACACTGAGACATAGTATTTAATTTCCATGATTCTAGGCGGAGACTATTGCTGGTGATAGCTGCATTTGATAGTATTTTTTAAGAACCTTTATGTTGGTGACAGTGCCTGTCAAACAACACTAAAGATCCCAGTGGCATCCTGGGAGAAGAGACTATTGACAGGAAATATTATTGAAGAATGGATTATTTTAATGCCACTATATCAAAATAATTTAACTTACTCCGAATGACTGCTTTTCCCTGACAGTTTTATAGTTTTGTCAAATATCTTCTATAAGCAATGCCATGATATTGTTAGTGTTTGCAGTTTTTAAAGTGAACTCTTACTCTGGGGGGTGATTTGTAGTAGTTTCATTTTCTTATTCCATACATCTGTTGCCTTATTTATGAAGATAATTGCTGCTAAAGACTAAAACAAATCTTGGGCACTGTGGTTTCTGTTAACATTACAAAACCGGGGGAGCTGACATGACAATTTGTATCCTCTCTGTTTGTGTGCACTGCCTAGAGAATTACTGACATGTAATTGAGAATTGTTGGCAGTTGTGCCAACAAACGGGGATACAGGAGAGTGTAGGTGACACTACGGGCGCAAGTTTCTTCTGGTGACTTTCTGTTGCTGCTAGTAATTTGCAAACTGGCAGGTAATTTTGGAAGGATGGCCATTAAAGTAACATCTTGTAAATTATAAAGAATGTACTTACACACAGCACGTGGAATATTAAGGTTTTGTTTTTATAGGCACTTTTTGAAACAGTCCTACATTATATAGCCTTGTTTTAAAGCTCTGTTTGTAGTAAGTCAGAGCACATTGAAATAGCTGTCTCCAAAATAAGAAAGGTTGCCTTGATTGAGCCAGGATTTGAACATACAAATTCAGACAGTAAAAACAATTGACAACAGCTTGACATCCAGTATTGTCTTTCATCCAGAGATCTAAAAGAGCTTTTAAAAATGTCTAATTACAGTACAGTGGGTTCCCATCTTGTATCAAGGATTATCAAAGTAGAAAAAAATACACAACTATGATTTTCAAGTTCAGATTTCTATTGCTGGGTACTCACATTCATATTATATTTCATGTTATTGATCTAAGGATGGGTTTAGATGGCAACTTGCATTCAAGTTTGAAAATGATCTGATTTCCAGGCCCAGAGATGAAAAGGGGGCATTTTTGATGAGCATATAAAACATTTAAAAGCCTAAATTATTTTGTTTCTGGGATTTACATTTTTAAATCCCTGGGGTTTTTTCCTTTTGATAATTTGTCTCTGACTTCAGCCTGTAGTTGCCAGCTAAACATACGTCTATGCTGCTTACACTAGTACTATGACACCTTCTTCAGAAGCAAAGCAACTCCAAAAATTATTTAGAGAACATTACAGAAACAAGAACTAGGAAGGAAAAAAAGGTCATAATTCTTAGTTAAGCATATAATACAGAAGTGCTGGTGTGTACCTAACAATGCACATTTCCTCATAAATGAAGTATTTTAGGTGAGCAAGTGTTTACATCCTGTTGGGGAAAGGGGTTATGAGCTCTATACCTCATAATTGCAGGAACTCAGTTTCTCTAATACAGCTGGCAGTTAGGTTTAGATAACTCATGGCTCTAATCCTTTCCTTTCAATACTGTGGACTGATAGACATTGAAAATGAACATAGTGACCTATGCAATCTCTTTGCTTTGCCTGTTTACTTTGTCCAATTTAAATCTAAGTGCTCTCCTGTTAATTTTATGGCATCATTTCATTCAAAAAGTTCATGGAGTACAGTTTTTAAGCTGAGATGTTTCTAAAATTTAGAGACCTATTTCCTCAGCCAGCTCCTTTAATGTTTCCTGTACCTGGATAAAATACCTGTAGGAATTAAAGTTCATTTTCTCCCTATGATCCTCAGTTACCAAAAACCCTGTTAGAACTACAGGCAAGTGGGGGATATACAAAGTGGTCCTGTAGCTACATGGTGGCATGCCAGGTCTCCATATTTGTTACTGGATTTGGGCAACTGCAAAGGTGGCATAAAGCTGTTTTAGTTTCACCTTCTCTGGTCTTATGCCAAGAACAGCTTGGAGAACCTGGGCATGACTTGTACAGCAACATTTAGTTATGTGTAATTGTTTGTTGCAGCACATAGTCCCTTCTCAGTGTCAAATGCTTAAGTTATGGGTTGTAACAGATGCCTAGATTCATTGCTTTTTGCTATCTTTATTTTTTATCAATAAAGTCATAAAATCTTTGTCTGCATGGGTTGTGTCAATCTTAAAGAGGAAAAAAATAAATCCCTCTTCCACTTTTTGTTTAGTTTGTAAAGCCCACTGCAGTCTTGACATCTGTTTAACATAGTGCCATGTTTATAGCTCAACTTAAATGTTTTAGAGTAATAATTACATATAGAAATACACAGATGTCCTCACTCTGAAAATAATCCATGCCTATATCAAATGGCAAACCTTATCCCATCTCTTACTTGCTATATCTCTTAATTTTCCTAAATGCCTGAAGAAACAGAAAGGATCTTGTGGTTCCTCTGCAGATTGCTAAATGAACTATCCTTTTTACAATACCTTCTTGGACCATTTCTTCAGAAATACTCTGCATGTTCCCAGACTCTACACTGATACATATAAAATTACAATAACAGCTACCTGACCTGATACTATTCTAGGAATATTGTATGACTGTGTAAATAAAGATTGCATGATAATGCAAACCTCAGCTAGATGAAAAATTAAAAGGTCATTCTCATTCATTCTATACTGAGATGAAAAATGAAAAAATGGTTAAAGAGAGCAGTACGAATTTGAGCTCATATTGTGGAACTGAGCTAGTTAATTCTTCAGCTCAGTTTTAGTTCATGTGCCACCATGAGTGAGGTCTTTTTCTTTTAAACAAAATAGCAAAATAATTGTTCAGGTTCAGCTGTGATTTGAGGAAAAGCTCTTGCTCCCTAGTTACAGGATGATTAAATCATGCATAAGTAATCAGATAATTGCAAATTGAATATACATAAAATTGATAGCAGGTTCTGAAATTTTAATTAACTTTACACAGATTTTAATATTTGATCAGAAATTTGTATCAGGAATAAATTGCCTGTGTAGTTCTTAATGTATTTTTCTCTATTCCATAGTATTAAATTATTATTATTATTAGAAATAGAAATTAGAAAGCATGTACGCAACTATTGGATTCTTTTAAGGTCACATGATATCAACAGAAAGAAACTTTCTCAAATGTTATTTGAACAACCCTTCTGTATTCACAAATTATAATAGACTTTGAACCTTTGATGAAAGCTACGTCCACTTTTCATCTACCTTCTGGCTCATAGAACTGTATATTTTTCTCACACTGTCCCCAAATTTCCTATTATCACACCTTCCCCAAATGGTAAGTTTGATTCAACCCTCTTGTGATGTGGTCTGACCAGCGACAGAGCATATTTGAAGATTGACAGTCTGCAGGTGAGACGTGTTCTTCAGCCCAAGTTAAAAGCCCCACTTTCAAGACCTGAGCTGGGGGTCTGAGCAGTCTGCCAGTGTGTGCAGGTACATTCACAAACGGAACACAACATTCTCTGTGAATAGAGAAGAGGGAAACTGAGAATGTTTTGGATGATGCTGCTCTGAAGGAGAAATGAGGATAGGATTTGACAGAGAAAGTGAAATTATGTGAATGAAGTCATGGAAGTATATAAAAGCTGTATTGGGGAAGTTATGTTTTTTGAAACACACAATACAGTTTTGAGTGAAAAAGAGGAAGACTCATTTCATTACTGAATGACCATAACCTAACGTGCAAATGGCTCACTTGGTATGTCGGATGGCCCAATTCAGTCTTTTAGCCAGATCAGGGCCAAGTAGACCTGGTTGGGCTCTGGAAGTTGTCTGTTGCACACAAGGGCCCACTTTGCCAATGGTACTGGCGTTCCTGAGCAACATTTCTGACATTTCTGGCTTAAAACTGAGAAGGGTGTTCTAATGACATGGGGAGGTCTTTTTTTGATGTAGCTTCATTATAGGAGTGGCTGACATGTGGTTTTGAAACTCTGAATGACACCTACGTAGTAAACAAATGCTACTTAGACAGGTGTGAGCCAAATCCTGCTGCTTTTCAGCACCACTTATGTTCTCAAGAGTCATAGTTTACTTCATCAATACCTAATCATTCAATTAGTAGCCTACTAGGCTTTTCCAATGTCCCTAATCACCTAGGTCTTTCTGGGCTTCAGTTCCCAAGCTTGAGAACCCAAGCTTGAGAACCCATTGAAATGGCAAATGACTGTGGTGTGCCATAATCTAATAGTATTTCATTGATTAAACTATAGTCCAATATATTCTCTCCCACTGAATCTCCAGTTCTTCCTTTCAGTTGGTAATGTCTTCATTTCCTATTGTTATCAATCATTGTAGCTGTCTTTATTCAGCAATGTGTTTTGCTGGAGGTATATCAGAAATAGGTCTATATTTATAGGTCTATATATATTTATAGGCCTATATAAGACACTCTGGCTTAGAGAATGCTGAACTAACTACAATGATTGATTCATTTCAACATGTTAAATGCATTAACAATAAAAGGTGCTTAAACAGATGCCTGTCTGAAGGCCGGAACTTCTTAAGGTGATGGACCTATGTAGCCATATTGGTTTGGAGCTCATGTCCTTGCAAATGAGACATCATTTTTTTCACCTATAAAGTGTGTTGTTTTAAAGCTGCAGGTAAAGACTACTTTGCTTATTTTTCCTGGGCTATGATGCAAACTTTATTCAACATGATTAGATCCCAGAAGACACAGCATAGCTGACAGCTTTATTAGCAAGGCCAAAGCCAGGAAGAGCAAACTGACATACTGCTGGGTTTATGTGATTCTAAATACATAAAATGCCTAAATATGTTTATGAATTCAGAAATATTAATCATCTAAATATATAAATAAGAACAGTGATGGTGTTTGATTCATAGTTCTTGATAGAAGATATGATGACAAAACACGCATGAGAAGGATAAGTGGCTCAGTTCTGAAAAAGGAAAAGGAACAGTTGAACCTGGATTTCTGGATTTCAGCAGATCATTTCTCATTTTTTGTCTCCTAAGTACAGTTTGAGCATTGTCTCTTCCTGATGGTCTTAATGTATGCACAATAATACGTTTGGGGACACTTACCCAACTTCTCACTTCAGTCAGGATAGACAGAAAATCAGTATGGGTTTTTAAAAACACCCTGGATATGTGTGTCTGTCAGTGGAAAATTTAAGCACTAGAGAAAATTTACTGCCCAAAAATATAGCGGGCTTGCAAAAACAATTATTTAAAAAAGTGATGATAAGTAGTCATAACAGTAACATTCATTGCTAATGATGACACTTATTGGTAGAATACAAAGTCCTTTTGCCTCGGTGTTTAAACAACCTGTAACTGCTGGAGATGAAGGTGGGACCTGAGGTGGGAGGTTAATTATCCCAGATCAGTATATCTTGTTCAGAAATATCTAGCAATGATTTCTGCTGGAGAGAGAACCCAGGCAGGTTATATAGAGGTGTGGATCCATTTTATTTTTCCTATGCCTCTACATAAATTTTTGGTGCTCTTACGGGGATGCTGATAATCAAAATAACATGCTCTTATAATATTCCCATCTTACTAATCTCTCTCTAAAATAAGTAATAGAAATCTTTTCTGTCTCTCCAGAAAGCCCTTTGCTGGCTTCCTCTAAACTCTGTAGACATTTACTGTCCCTTGTTATTAATGTTCCAGACAGAGCTATTAGTGCTGAGCCTCCATACACAGAAATTGAATTTACAGGCTTGATATTTTAAGGCTTCAGAGAGCTGAAGGAATGGAGAGAAGCTGGCATGGAATAGTGAGACTTTTCACAGTCTCACTTTTGGGAAACAAATAAACATTTACAAATAAAATCATGAAAATATTTTTTAAAATTAGATGTATAAGCATTAGCTGTTCATTATTTTCTTTCACTTGCAAATCGTAGTGAAGAAACACTTGTCTTCCAAGAATGTGGTGGCAAGGTTTAATTTAATGTTTGTTAGGATGTCTTGGAGAGGAGTATGCAGTATCATTATCATAATTTTATATATTATAGTATTCTGTTGTTTTGCTGAGGAACAATGATTCAGTCTCAATATCCTCCATCCTCCACAAAAGAAGTCAAAGCTAATTGTTGTCTATTTACTAGCTAGGGAAGTAGAGAAATGATGGAGCAAGAAATGAAGCTGGCAAGAAATAAGGTATATACAGTGAGCACTCGAAATCTTACTGATATAGTTGTTTACTGTAGGACTTCCTGCTACTGTTTTCTTAGGGATGTTTTTGTTGTTAATAGGTTGAGCTGAGAAAGAGGTTACAAATGCTAATATTAGTTTTGTGCTCTCCTTGATCCCTTGCAGAAGGGGGGTGCTTTGTTTTGCTTGAAATTGTTTCCTTCAACTTTGCAAATAGGGAGAGAGACAAATATGCTGGCTTCTGAAGGTTTAGGAGCAGTCTGCCTTGACATTTTATAATTTGAAAAGTTGACATAATCGAATAAAACAACAACAAAAATGGGTTCAACAATTTGATTAAGATTTTCTGCTCCCAGTCACTTTCTAAATGTTTGTTGCCTTGATTGTTGTGGTGGTACTTTTTCACTGCCTGTCTGGTATTTTCATAGAGTTTTCTAGTTTACAGAAATACAGATTTGCTGAAGTACATTTCTATGATACACCTTAGGTCTATCATTTCAATAGTGGGAAGGAAGATAGTATGGTCATTTTTTCTGTTGATAGGTTAATTTAAAGAGTATTCCCTTTCAATTTGTGTATTAGCTCATTTAGCTGGCTACGGATCTGGTAAACTTGGGTGTTTAAGTATTGCATCTGTACAGTCAAAAGGAGAAAGTAGGATGTTTCTTTAGTGAGGAGCCTCATGAGGGTTTGAGAATGAGTTTTCAGGTGTAGTGTTTGCACTTCCCCTTGTAAGTATGGGTAGCTCTCCTAAAAGTGAGCTATCAATGAAATGACCTCTTGCTCATCTTGCTTTTTCTCCATATGAGGCTTTGTCTTTGCTCTACTCAGTTTGTAAGTCAAAACAAAGTATCACACCATTGCTAACACTGCAGGTTTAGCCTGCTATCTGAACATCGAGCCAGGCTTGTTCTGCTTCACTACAGTATCACCCACAGGAAAAGGACTCTGAATCTGGAACTTAACCGGGTTTTTTGTTTGTGCTCGAGACAAGCACACATGTGACCTAGACTTCAACTTGTACTGTGCTGACGCTATAGGAAACACTTCCCTTCTCAGTAAGTTGATATGTCAACACCAGAAGTAGTTACAACAGTTATAAGTAGTGGCTACTTTTTTAGCTGGTTTTCTGGTCATCTTTTTAGATGCTCTAAGAGAACTGCCTGAATAGCTGAAACATGACAGCTCTGCTAAGTGAGTCAGTTCTTCTACAACCAAAGTTTAGATAATCTGCAGCAGAATTCAGTGTCAGATCATTCTCATTTTATGACAGTGACACATCTGTAGCACACTCTGTACACGTGCTGGCTTTTGTTATGCCCTGAGGAGCTTGCAGTAAAACTGCCATGAGACATACAACATCACATACCTTCCTTTACCGAAATACTATGCATAAATATTCCTAAAATACTTTTGCCCCACATTTACTTAGAAGAAACAAGCCTCTTTGAGTCATGCAGTGATTGCATCTCCTGAAGAAATGTGTCTTATTTTTTTGAGATCTTATAAATCTACCAAATCTCTGGGTTTAAGTTTGGTTTTTTGCGTCTCCTTGTGCAAGTCTAGGGAGATAAAAAGAGAAAACAGTGAGTTAGCTGCACTTGGGATTCTCGCCAGTCTTCGTGGGATGGAAAATTCCTTCCTAATTCCATATCTGACTTTAAATTTGACCCTCAGCATGGGAGCAAGATAGACCAACACACACGCTTCAGAAAAAAAAAAAAGATCCATTGTGTCCTAGTAGGAGACTGGTGCAACTTTTCCAGAGTCCCAGTCTAACTGCTGCCAATCAGTGAAGCTTTATCTTCCCTCAAGCATCCTAAGGCGTGCGGGTAAATTGGGCATCAGAAAAAAAATCTGTCCTCTCCCTCTTGCAGGCTGTCAACAGAAGCCTTGAAACAGGAGATTTGGTTATAGGGTTCATCTCAATGCAGGGCTACGAGAAAGATGAATATGTTGAGCACAATACAGAAAACCACTGATCCCCAGGAGAGAGTTGTAGTTTTGTATATTCCAACATTAATGATCATTTATACATTAAAACTGTCTTCTTCACTTCTAGCTTTTGTGTTCTGCTTAGTTTTTAACAAAGACAGTTTCATTTTACTATCTAGAGGACTGATTAAAGAATATTGAATAGGTTCAGAATGAGACTGATCTCTGAGTGGTGTCATGAGAAATGACTCCACTCGTTGCTGTCACTCCTTTAAGAAAACCTTAGAGATCTATCTATAAACTAGTTTTGAATCTCTGTAATAATAGGAATTTTAAAATTTGTACAGTCATATGCCTTGGAGAAGTCCATGTTGTACTCTATATAGTTGCCTTTATCAAATCAGGTTCTCATAAAAAGAACGGTGGGGATGTTTCACATTGTATTTTATCCTCATTCATTTTTAGAAAGAATGCTGAATTAACTGATTTCATTACTGTATCCAAACTGATACTGGGGTATGGTGCCTACAGTTTCCTGGTCCTTCCTTCTTTAGTATTATTTAATACATAGATACACTTGCGGTTCTCTGGCCCTTTGAAATTTTCCCATTTTTCCATGAGTTGTTCAGTATCAACACTAGTGGTTCAGAGAACTCCTCATTGAGTTTATGTAAGACTCCAGGCCTGTTGATTTGAAAACATTTAATTTTAGCAGATCTCATCTCTCCTTTTATTACCTACAGTGAATTTTGTTGTGCAGACGTAATATGGGATGATACATTCTCCAGCTTCATTCCAAGGACAAAACAATGTGCGAAGGACAAAATGTTTATTGGATATTTCCGCCTTTTTGGATTGTCATTTGCAGTTTTATCACTCACATCTAGCAATGGGCTTATAGCCAGTCTCAAGCACACTAATATTTATTAAAATATCTTTTTTGCCTCTTTACCTCTGTTAACTATTAGTACTTCCTTGATTTTATTAAGTTCCTTTATAAGTTCCCTGCATATTGTATCTTAGAAATTGTTATTAACTTTTATTTTCCCCTTTCTGCCATGCTACAGAAAAGTGATTTTTAGTATGTTTTATTGACATCTTTTATCCCAGACAGCTTCTGGTTTAGTATAAATATTTTTGTGCTTAGAAGCGCGGTTTTGGCAAGTGATTGGATAGGCTTAACACTTTATTTTATATTCCCCATTTGATTTTACACTGCTAGTGAAGTGGACTAATGATTGTTCTAAACTTTCAAAGCTTCTCTTGTTTAAAGCTCCAAGACTACAGTGTGGAATCACTCCTCTCTTACTGATAGATGCCACATTCTGCTTGCATATTGTAATTGTAACCCCATCAGCAGTGTTGATACCTAGGCAATTGCCAGTTCAAGGCAAGCACATTTTCACTCCATCAGAAACAAGTCTGCGGCTGTGCTGCTTGAGCTTCCACAGGGAAGGAAGCTTTTATGTTACCACTAGAGCCCTGGGAAGCTTTGTTACTGGCTACTTCACAGGTACAGCACATACTCTTTGCAGGAGCACATTCCCCATGACACAGTTTATTTCAGGTTAGACACAGTTTCTTTCAAGTTAGCAAGGAAATTGTAATAGGAAATGATCAGGAAATATTAGTAAAAAGTCATTATGAACAATTCCAGTGAATTTCTCAAAGGAAGCATGATGGGTTGCCTGAAAAGCCTTGATTTTTTTTTTTCCCTCTCACTTGCTGCTTGTCCTTGCTCCATGCTGTTCTGCTAATGGAAATGTTTATAGGGCTGTGCTGTAAATAAAAGCACCAAAAATCCCATCAGATTTTTAAAATGTCATAAATGAAGATGCGTTCTGATTTATAGCAGGGTCTCCTGAAAGTTTTATCAGCTGAATATCTATTCCTGGAAGTTTTAATACTAGACTGAACAAAGCACAGGACGGTATATTTTATACCAGTCCCCAAGGCAGAGATATAGGTTATCCTTTACACAGTGGCAAGTACAGCTTTCATGCTCACTTCTGTAACTTCAATTCTCTATGAACAATCTTGTCTCCAGCTTAAGGATGCTCCACTCTTGAGATATTATAGGGCTCCCCCTCAGAGAGAAAAGGGAGAAAAAAAGTCAGTTAAATACCTGGGGTCTTGTTGGGAATGATGAAAGCACATGAAAAAATGCACCATCAGAGGGAAGGCTGTCCTTTCCACTGTGAAGTACACTTCAGGTTTAACTTTTGGTGAAGGGAAATCTGGTTCATCCCCTGGTCTTGCACTCTTGTTGTTGCTGGAGAACAGATCCCTAAATGGAGGGGCTGCTCACCTTTTCAGACATAAAAATGATCTCTCTTGCCTCCCTCCAGTTCTTTTTCTGAGATTTCCTGAGGGCAGAAGTAGCATTTCCTTCTTTGGGGGATTTATAGGCTGCCAGGAAAAATTACAGGAGTAGCTCAAGAGAGAGCAGGGTGGTTTTCCTTTGGTAGGGAGTAGTGACTCTCCTCACTCGCCTTTCCTCCCACTCGCCTTTCCCCTCCCGTGTAGATAACGAAAGCACCCATTAAGTCTGCCCCTACTGAGAACCATGCAGGGATGGCGTGAAGTCCTGTAGATGAGGTGCTGACTCCCATGGAAAAAGTTACTGGAAGTGAAATGTGCTTTCAAGTCTGGCCCTCTCCTGGCATTCATTCATTTGCCATGTTAATCCTGACAGCAGCACAACCAGTCAGGATAATGCCCTGTTATAAAAAATGATACACGCATAAGTATCTAGGCAAGGTAGAAAATGTGTGTTTGGGTTTTTTCACCTTTTCTGTTCTTTTCTTTTGTTTTTCCACTTGCTTAAATAAGCATAGCAGAGCTGGTTTTTTATCATACTCCTGCTTCTGCATTTTTCCAGCCCAATTAGGCCATTACCAGGGCTAAATGAGGCATGGAACCTCCAAAAGTCACACCGTTGTCCCGGAGATGAAGCGCATATAGCTGCAGAGTTGGCAGGCAGGCAAGGTGGCTGGGGCTCACCGGAGTGTGACCCCGGGTGTTTTGCTGTTCCAGAAAGATCACCTTCAGAAAGGAAGAGGGGGAAAGTCAATTAAAAAAATCTTATTCCAAAAAGCGTGTGTTAACAAGGGATTGCCACACTGTGGTCAATTAATGTGGCTGTGATCCTTAGAGATAAGTGGAGGAAGTGGGTGGCCACAGTGTCTTCTGATTTCTGGACAGTGTGGCAAAAGGGCCCTGAAGACCATGAAAGTCTTCATGTATCTTCCACTGGTTCTGATAGTAGTATTTTCCTCACTGGTCAAGAGCTCCCTCCCTGCCACAGCCTGCCCCCAGTTCTGTAGTGCTTGTGGGCAATCCCATTCTGCTGGGGGACAATTGGAATCCCAGTGGTCTGGCTCCCTTTCCAGCTGAGGGACTTCAAGTCATTCATACTGTGCCAGCTTGTGCAATAAAGCAGAGCAACTCTTCAGCTCTTTCCATGACACAAACCCCATGTTTGCTTCTGTTCTCAAGCTGCTGGGAACTCTTTGTGAGGGAGTCATCTGTCCTGCCCTAGAGCTCTGGTAGCCCTCACCAATCATTCTTAAATTATGAACTGGAAAAAACTATGTCATGTCTAACACAGGGGGATAAAAGGGCTTTATTTAGACAGAGAATACAAAGCCTAGGAAATAGATTAATCAAAGACAAACCTGGGGTCTCCCTCTTTATTTCAGAGAAGAGCTCGTTGGGAAAGGATGAGGTACTGTTTTAGGCACTTAAGTTTTTGTATGCTGATAGAAAATTAACGTGCATTTTTATGAATTTTATTTTGTACAATGAAAAGAATGGATGAAGTCCTTTGAGTACAGATTATTTTGGAAGCTGAGTAGCTTTCCTTGTTTCTACAGAATCACATAATAGTAGGGGTTGGAAGGGAGCTCTGGAGATCATCTAGTCCAACCCATCTGCCAAAGCAGGTTCACCTAGGGAAGGTTACACAAGAACTTGTCCAGGCAGTTTTTGAAAGTCTATGGAGAAGGAGACTCTACAACCTCTCTGGGCAGCCTGTTCCAGGGCTCCATCATCTTCATGGTAAAGAAGTTTCTCCTCTTGTTGAGAGTTTTGCTCTCGTTACTGACACTAAACAATACCTTAGTTTAGCTAAATCATATGAAACTTCTTGTGGAATACAGTAGTAGAATCAGATGCCATACTGAATTCACCAGTTAAATCTGGAAGTGAGAAAGATGAAATTCCTAGCCTCTTTCTGGTTTAAAAGCATGATAATAGATCTGCTGAGATAAATATAGTAAAAAAAAGCCCACACTTGAGCATTATTGGACCTGTTCTGGATCTAGCTGCAACAGTTTTGAGGTGTTATATCAGCATGCTCTTCACTTGGGCAGCCTCCCCACCAAGAACCATGCTCCCGTTCTGCTTCAGTGCCAATTTGGTTAATCGTATCTGCACAGCAGTTTGAGCTACACTGCCAGAATTTGAGAATTTGCAAGAAGAAGCTAAGGTGAAGGCTCAAGATCCATTTGATGACTCTTTGGAGCTCCTGGTGACCTCCAATAGTGGTACAATAAAAAATCACAGGTGAGATTGGCATATCTTAGGTAATTGTATCAACTGAGGAGAGTGACAGGGAATTTCCAATAGGGTAGTATCACTCAGGGATATAGATTTTGTTCACAGAAATGTATGTGTCTGTGTGTGTGTTGTGGACATAAATGAGCTTGAAAAAGTTAAGGTGGTTATTATTATATTGTAGGGCTGACTTTTACAAAATTAGGGCTCTTTTTCACAAAACTTTTTGCTGAGGACATTAACCAGCTGCTAACTAGTGGAGCTAGAAATGTTCCTTGTAAGACACTAATGCTATCATTGTCCAAAACAACATTTTTAAAACAAGTATCACTGGGTAGTGCTAGAGGCAGGCTCTTACACCAAATGGACTGCTGATTTGAATCTGGGTGGCACTTTCCATCATCCTCATTCATTACAGGACAGAAAGGTGCATCTGTAGGGTTCAAGATGGATCCTGTAAAGAATCTAAGTGGGATTATTGAAAAAATGTTTATGCTTGTTGTCTCCATCTTTTACAAATTATAATGGAACGTTTGCTCATACAAACTTGTAAATAATATGGTGCCTCCCTGAAGAGGGCAAGTGGAGCAATAAGGGAGAGCTATGCTGGGTGCTTGCATGTTGCTGCTTTGGTATCGCTGTTTGCCAGTTCTGGCTGCATGTCATGGGTCTGTGGTATCATCTTACCGAAGTCTTTAGTGGGAGACTGCAGCCCCACAGGCCCAGCCAGCATCTCTTAGGTGAATAAGGTAAATAATCATAACTGATAAACAAGTCCTTGCATATCACATTGATCTTCCAGTGCATTGCATAGCCAGATAAGGGTCACTGTGGCTATGCAGGGGTCAGTGTGTATCATACAGTGTTGTGTTCCACCTTGTGCTCTGTTCCCCATAAGACATCCTAGTGCAAGCCAGCTCTGCAAGGAAGAGTCAGCAAAACCTGCCTTTCTCACTGTATGGCTCAAGCGGGTCATGTGCCTGTCTATGCCAATACCTCCCATAACACCTGCCTCTCTACTCTTGATTTTCTTCTCTGACTTCTACTGGTCTGTTTAGTGATTTCATGGGCTCAGCAGAACCTCTATGCTTGCTAGAGTCCAACATTTCCGATGAACTTACTGAGACTCCCTTTACATTCTATTTGTTTTCCTTTTCTGTGGACCCTATTCACTCCTGTGATCTTTAACAGGAAAAGGTTACACATAGTATACAGGCAAAAGAAATATAAAAATAGCAAAGAGTGTTTTGGTATTAGAATGAAAGGAAGAGAGAAAGAAAGCTGGAGAAGGAACAATAATTAATCTGTTCAGAAAATCATAAAGAAGAGAAAATAAGCCATGGGAAATAGAAAAAAAGAGACATCCTGGGACAGTAGAGAACTACAAATGTAAGAAAAAGGGTAGAAAAAAAGACCACAAAAATTTGATGAGGATTTCGTAATAAACCATGCTGGACATAATGTAAAAATAAACTGTCCAACAAAAAGAAGATATTTATTTGTTCTTAGTAATAGTATAACCGAGAATGGAACAGCCAGCCAGGGGCTACTTTAGTCTCTGATTCAGCATATCACTAAAGTACATGCTAAGCTTTTAGAATCTACTAAATTTCATTAAAGTCAAGTCTCACTAAAGTTGAGCACATACTTAGGTGTTTTTTCTGAATTCAGTTTATGTTGAAATTGGCTCAGAATTACAGTTGTCCTTATTGTTTGGTTCACTGAGGGTTCTGCAGGGAAAAAAATGGGATCGGATAGTGTTTTGCTTTAGATGCAGAGGTTTAAAAGAAATTCAACTGAAATTGAAGGAAATTACTAGGCAAAATACGTCTTCCCCTTCTAAGCAATTTGACAGAGTTTAATTGGAAAAAATGTTCAATCTATATTTTATTTTATTTTATTGCTAAAGAAAAGCCTGAATGAGCTTTGATTCATCTGATACTTCGTTTGATATCTGTTGACATGGATGAAGCATAGGTGCAATACATTTCTGAGATTATTTCTGGCCATTATTACAAGTAGGGAAGCCAAGCCCCAGACAAAGAAAGTGATTGGCATAAGGCTGCCCAGCCAGGCAGGAGAAAGAAGCAGCTATCACGTCAAGGAACCTTTGCCACGCCAGCTCAGGGAGAACATAATTTTCAACAAAATCATATCAAGTTGTTACCCGAAATCTGTTATTCTGGTTTATTTAAAATCTGCACTTTTCAGACAGATTGACTTTTCTCGTGGCTTGCACCTAATAATGATTTATCACAGAAGGTTTTGGAAGCAAGAGTTTTGCTGATACAAACCAGATTCTTCTTATGTTTATTTACATGATCCCATCTTATTTGCTATTTTGTAAAAGAGTCACCAAAAACTGGTTGATTAATTCAGAGAAATACAGAAAGAGAATGATCTTTTCCTTATTCTAGTGTTCTTATTCTGTTATTTCATGTTCCCTGACCTTTCGGCTTGCTAACCAGCAGATCTTATTCTGCCAATCAGAAACTGTGACATCTCTTTGGAATACCACTTCACTAAATTGTATCATTTTAACTACTTACAAATGACCAACTGCTTTGGCATCTCTCCCACCACTTCCTCATACTTTCCTGCCACACCATGTAGCACAGAAAGAAAGCAGTTTAAGATGGCCTGATCCTGATAACCAGTCCTAACCTATTATTTTTTAAACTTAAGGGAAAGAGACAAAAATTAAAGACAAATGTGGAGCATAGAGCATCCAGGAGTTGGTAACAAGGATAGTTCTTTCTTATTCTTTTTGAAACAGACTAGAACAGCACAGTTTCATTATTTTCTTGGATTGGCATTTATTGGTGTTCAAGAATTTAGCTGAAGCCTCTTTTCATTTGCTTGTAGAGAAGTGCATCCTAAAAAAATGCCCTGATGCAAAGAGCATAACACAACCATATTGTTTTATGGCATGCCCAGCAAGAAAGAAGAAATGTGCAAGGGAGATTGAGCCTTCTTGTCAACCCCAGAGATGAGAGAGGAGGAAGACTAGGAGCTGGGAAAGATGGAGAAACTTCCCACTTACCTATGCAGGATTGTTCTGTAGAGCTGTGGTGGATTTTACTTCTGTGGGCTCTGAACACAGCACCCATTAACACTTCTGTATCTTCTAAGGACAGCCCCAGAAAAGCTTTTTTGATCCTGCAAATCAGGAATTAAGAGTAATTCAGCTAGGTGACACTTGCTGACAAAACAAGTGTCATATGCACCATCCCACAAGGATGTAGAGTGTCTTCATTCTGCAGAGCATCCCCCAGGCTCTCTTTCTCCATCTCCCCAGAGGGTTTAGTCACTTCCCAAAAAATACGGGGTGAGGTAAAATAGCTATCACTGGAACACACACATGTTAGCATGGTTAGTGTGACTTTCTTTAGAGACAAGGAAAGTTAGGGAAACCAATTTCATAAAAAATGATAACTTAGCAAAATATTTCACCTCCAATTTTATTGCAGCTCTTAGAGGTCCTAATCTGCCCTGTACATGAAGACAAAAATAATGGAAACTACTAAGAAGCCTTAGACTGGTCTTATAGCTAAGGCATCTTCTCGCCCACTTTACACAACTGATAAGATGGCAGGCTTTTAACAGGTGGGGTAGAAAACAACCAAATTAGTAAACCATGACACAGCAAGAGAAGGTCAGAGTCTGGAATGTAGGCAAAACAGGACAGCTTTAAGATGTAGACCAGCTAGAATCCTTGGTACCTATATTTTGTAAATCTGAGGCTGCTCAAGGATCCAGTGCAGCTCCAGCATAAATTAGGGTAGTCAGTAACTGGTGGGTTTATGGTGACTTCCCAGAAGGCTGCAGATGGGCTGCTGTGCCTCTGGAACTCCCTCTGGACTTCAAAATCCCTCCAAGCCCTGCTGTTCTGCCACAGCTCCTGTGTGGTGCTGTAGCTCCTCAGCATTTCTTAGCAGTTCATTAAGCAATCTAATGAATTTGTCTCATGTTGTTTCTTTATGCATGCACACATGCACTTTTGCTGCATGTGTGCTGAAAAAGGCACAGGAGTGGAAAGATGAGAAGTTGCAAAATTATCTCATTTCCTTCTATTATTTGTTTTGGAGCTTTGTCATATGTCTTATAGAAATGAGCTTTAGCTCTTATTGTAGAAAACTCTTATCTTTTGTAGGAATAAACAGTCATGCCTGTAAGACCCCTAGAGTTGCTTGTCAGGCTAGTTTACAGCCACATTTGTGTAGAAATGGCTCCAAAGATATAGGTCACCCTCCACATAGATTTCCACCAGGCACTCACTACTCAGAAACTGCTTACAGCTCTACGTCTGCTAACACATCCCTGTGTCTACTAATGGTGTTCACTGAGTGCATTCAATGAGTCTCTAAGGTATTTTCTATTACCACTTTGATTTCTGTGTTTTGCTTCCCACCATCAGCAAACACAGAATTATTTCCACAAAGGGATATCCATTCCCAAGGACCCAAATCACACCGATCAGGGATTTTGAACATGAGCTGATGCAAGTTACTTGAGAAGTGTTATGTGAATTCCAAATTCAGGTACAGTCCTGGTTTAAAGGTTGTTGCTATAAAGCCATGCAATCCCAGCTACATTGCTTGGCATATGATCATGTGCATTTTATGAGCCAGTGCTGAAGTGGAAGGGAGATCAGAGGCCTTGTAATCCCACATTAAATCCATACATGGTAAACGCTGCCTCTGGGCAGGTTTGGATTTTTATGTGGTTGCACAAGAGTCAGGAGCTGATGCTCTTTTGCCTGCTGTTGCTTCCACCAAATTTGTTTGAGACTCCTTGAAACAAAATGTCCTGGTTAGTCCTGACTTCTTTTTCCATATCTGCAGATCCCCAGAGGCTCACACATCAGCCTCTATCAGCTTAGGCTTCCTTGTTCTCAAGTTGCTGTGTTGAGCAGAGTATCAGCAGTGATACCCTGGGCATATTTCTACCACTCTGGTATTTTGTAGTACTAAACATGGATGAAGGTGTGACTCCATACTCTTTTGTAATACATTCTTCATTATTTAAGCATCAGTACATGATTTCAGGAGTAAAGAAAAAATAATGATATGACTGCTACATGTTCTAGGTATGAAAATTGTAGAAATTTAAATGGTAACTCACTGATGAACATAACAATGTTGGGCATCTCAAATGTAGCAGAATTAAATGTGAAACAATGGCCTGGTTTACCTTTTTTTTATGTCTAGTTTGTCTTGGAGAATTGAGAATGTTACTCTAGGACAAGTGCTTAGGCTTTTCATGGCCAACTTAAACATGTACTTAGGCCTACTTTTCCTTCTGTGTGCTATTTCTCCCAGTGCTAAGAATATGGCTTTCTTCATTTGAACTGGTCAGCTCTTGTTATTTATGAGTTTCAGCACTTTCTTCAGTACCATGGCTCATTTGTATGCAGTATTTTTTGCCTCCTCTTAGCTTTTCTAATGCCAAGTGTGACTGTCATATATCTTTTCTTTACCATATATTTTATGTAGCTTAATAGGATATTAGCATCCCGATTCCTGCCAGCAAAATTCCATCTAACAGGTAACATCCCCTTAAGCTAATAGCAGGGCATGGAAATACTGTCCTGAAGATCCCGTGCTGATGGTCTTGATGATTTTGTAAAGTCTCATTCTTAGTAAAAGCTCTAGCATTCATGTTCTGTATTTAGTTCAAGATCAGGTGTATGGGTAGTGTTTTTAAAACAGAGTCATTATTCTAGATCTGAATTTTGCCTAACACTTGTCTTGGTTCTGAACTCTCCAGACTTTTCCGAGGCTGAAGATTCCACTTCCCAATCATGCTATTCATCTGGACAAAAATCTCCCTATCTTGGGAATTGTGTTGTGTAAGAATTCAGCATTGTTAATAAATGCTTCATAGTAATTTTCAGTTAACACTTGCTTTCTTTAAAGACAGAACAGTTTGATTCCACGGGCAAAGTTCTATCACTGCTCCTCCACTTGAGCACATTAGCAGTCTAGTTTTTTGATTGCATCTTTGATGCACTCATTCCTCATTTTGACCAAAGAGGTGCAAGAAGGCTGAGCTAATGCCTGCTCTGGTGACATACGTGAACAATTTACTTTTTCTCATATTGTTATGGTACCTCAGCACTAGAAGTCTTGTCTGGTCTTAGAGCTATGAAGATTTGTGTCCTGTGTCACAAAATCACAGAATGGTAGGGGTTGGAAGAGACCTTTGGAGATTGTCTAGTCCAGCCCCCCTGCCAGATCTGGTTCACCTAGAGCAGGTTGCAAATTGTCAGTGTCTACAGAAGTGTCCTCCTTTAGCTGTCTTGAGCAATGAGATTGGGCACAAAGTTGACCATGTATATACTTTCTGGTTTCTGTTCTACCTGAGCCTCTTTCCTTGTCTGTTGAAGGCAGGTGTTTTGCTCATGGCTTCTACCTTACCATGATCTAACCATATGTCTTGCGTTAATAAGAGAATTTCAAGGTACAGCAGGGTATCTGTTAAGAAGTTTCTGTCGCTTTAGCAAATCAAAACTCTCCATTAGGGTGAGGTTTAATGAATCCCAGATTTAAAAGCCACAAAAAACCTAATGAATTATTCTGGCACCTGCATTACACAAGTTGTAGCTCTCCAGCCAGTAATTGTTTAATCAGATGCACAGCTCCTGACTGAGCTGTGCTGGACCTTCTAGAAAGGTATAGAAGCTTTGAAACTTCAACAAGCAAAAGCTGAATAGAGTGCTCAAGCATTTTCTGACAAAGCAGCGTTTTATCAGAAAACAGTGATTTGTTAAAAGCAAGAAGCTCTGTGGAAGTCTCTTAGTGGGTCAGTGATTTGCTGAAATGCAACTGGAGGACACCCAAGCTTTTGCTTTCATGGCCAACAGGCCCCAAGGTGTGGGTGAGCAGTTTGGCTCCTCCAAGGCACCCAACATTGCAGCTCTGGGGCAACGTCACTTTCAAGCTCTGCTGGCCTTGGGACATTCAGGCTTCCCAGACGCAGAACAACAACTGAATAGGCTGTGTGGGAGTCCAGGGTCTTTTGGAGTCTGGGACAGCCCTGTTGCCATGGTCAGGATCAGGAATCTTCCTCAGCTCCCTGCTGTAAAAAGGTCCTGAAAGCCGAGGAGATTCAGCTGAGCTTGAACATGCTGTTTCCTTGTTGGTATCCAGGTTGATCACATGAAGTTTAGCAGGTTCTATCTTTGGGCTGAATGGGAAGGAAAAACTTTTGGAAGATGAGATTCTTTAGTGTGGTTTCATGGCCTCGTGGATATAAACATGCTCAACTTTGCCTTGTGTTCAGCTGATGATCTGCCATAGGTTAACAATGTCATGCTGTTCCAAAAAAGACAAATGCCACACTGAGATGTATAAACAGGGCTGCAAGACACATAAAAGTAATCCTACCACTCTGCTCAGTGCTAGTGAGGGCCCAACAAGGACGCTGTATCCATTTCTGGGCACCAGTCTCCACTAAATGTGGAAGCATGCTGGACAGAAGCCAGAGGAATGAAACAAGAATAATCTGAGCTCAAGAAAGCTTATGTGTGAACAAAGACTAAATTAATTTAGTTTGCTTGATCTAAAAAAAACAAAGATAAAAAGGGTAGGTGAATTCAAATCTCAAGGCAATTATGAGGAGGAAGGCACTGGATTGCATGTGATAGATGGGAAAAAACAGGCTTAAGTTGCAACAAAAAACATTCAAGTTAGATATGAGAAAACATTTGCCTTGGTAAGAGCAGGGAAGCGTTGGAGTATGCTGCCCTGGGTGTGTGACAGCTCTTCTTCCTCAAAAGGTTTTAGAGAAAATATGCCGGGAACAGCACTACTATTGCTGAGGCCTTCTTGGGCTAAGAGAGAGGCTGCATGGCCCCTTGAGATCCTTTCCAGCCCAGCTATTTTATGAACATGAGCAGCTGCTGTTCAAAGTTGTGGTTATTTACTATTTGATTAAAAAGTACTTCATAAGTAATATATGCCATGAGTGTGCCATCCAGCTTATTTTAATCCAAAGAAGAAAGATTTATTGAACATTTCTAGCTTTACTGCATGATTTAATCTGACAACTAAAACACTCATTCAGTTAGCAAAATGGTACTGGTTGCTACAAGCCTTTCAAATGATAGGATCATAGAATGGTTTGGGTTGGAAGGGACCTTAAAGATCATATAGTTCCAACCCCTCTGCCGTGGGCAGGAACACCTTCCACTAGATCAGGTTGCTCAAAGCTGCATCTAACCTACTCTTGAATTCACCCAGTGCTGGGGCATCTACAACATCTCTGGACAACCTGTTCCAGTGACTCACCACCCTCAAATAGTGAAAAACTTTTTCCTGATTTCTAATCTAAATCTATCCTCTTCCAGTTTAAAGCCATTACCCCTCGTCCTGTCACTAGAAGCCTTCACGAAAAGTCCCTCTCCATCTTTCTTGTAGGCCTCCTTCAGGTACTGGAAGGCTGCAATAAAGTCTCCCTGGAGTATTCTCTTCTCCAGGCCCTCTGATCATCTTCATGGCCCTCCTCTGGACCTGCTCCAACAGGTCTATGTCCCTCTTGTATTGGGAGCTCCAGAGCTGAATGCAGTACTCCAGGTGGGGTCTCATGAGAGCAGAGTAGAGGGGCAGGTTAATCACCTCCCTTGACCTACTGGCCACTCTTCTTCTGATGCAGCCCAGGATATGGTTGGCCTTCTGGGCTGCACTGGCACCATTGTTGGCTCATGTTGAACTTTTAGTCAGACAGCTCCCCCAAGTCTTTCTCCTCAGGGCTGCTCTCAATCCACTCATTGCCCAGCCTGTATTTGCACTTGAGATTGCCCCAAATCAGGAGCAAGACCTTGCATGTGGCCTTGTTGAACTTCATAAGGTTGGAATGGGCCCACCTCTCAAGCCTATCAAGGTCCCTCTTGATGGCATCCCTTCCCGCCAGTGTGTTGACCGCACCACACAGTTTGGTGTCATCCACAAACAAGGGAGCACTCAATCCCACTGTCCATGTCACCATGACTGTACCCTGGGTACCATCTCTGCCCCCTTAGGTACTGTTTCTGCCATGACAGTAGTGGTCTGATGTCTCCCCCTGTTTCTGGAACCACTTTAAGTTCCTCCACTGAAGTTCAGGCAAGATAGCTGCTACTTTACTTTGCTTTCCAAGAGGGTTCAAAATCAAATGTCTGGTAGTTACAAAACAGAGTGGAAAAAAAATATTGAAGTCTATTTTTAAAAAATGGAGGGGGATTAAAGATAGAGCTGTGTCCCAAAAAATGGAAGTGACAATACTTATTTTTTATATTTTCCTTTCAAAAGAAATCTTACAGAATTGTATTTGCTGAATACATGTCCAGGGAAAGGTGTTCTGCATTAAAGAGCTTATAATCAAAGAATGCATGTGTTAATACTAAATAAAGTGGTTTAAATGTAAAAATATTTGCAAAGGGAAAAAATAACAATGGATTCCTAGCTTCCTTCTTAATTCAGTTGCTTGTTAATTTAATCTTTTCAATTTATTAGCTGAAAACTGCAGGACCACAGTAATTTGTTCTATTAGTAATATAATTTCCACCTATATTTTGCTAAGTTTTATGTCTTCAGGCGTGCGTTAGCAGGTAATTCAATCTTTGGCTGCATAATGCTTTCCTTTAATAAGGAAGAGGCTATAATTTTAATGCAATCAAGGAAAAGAGAATTAAAGAAAAGGAAGATTTGCCGCAGCAAAATATGATACTAGAGGATATGGTCTTGGGATACTACAGCAAGCTAATAACTGTTCATCAGGAAATAAGTATCTTCAAATATTTTCAATCTCAGGCGTGGAAAGCATTTGAATTTGAGATCCTTAATTTCCCAGCCATGGTTGGTATTTAAGTATGAAGAGTCATAAACTCTGACATTGAGATTTGCAAGGATCTGGGCATGTACTTAGTTTTGCTTTTTCTGGATATCATTTTGTGCCAGTGGATCTTTGGACATTTATCCCTTAGTTTGTTGCCTCAGGGATGTGTTTTATATATACAAAGCCCATCTTGCTCACAGACAGCACCTCTTATATTATTTCAGTTCTGTGTCCTGTCCCTGAGAATTGCTAGTTCCAAGTTATTCAAGGGGATAGCGAGTGTTATCCTATACTATGAATGAATAACTTTGTTTTCATTGTTTAATCCCTTGTCATGCTCTTGAATGACATCTTGAAGTACTGAGTCCTGTAAATGCTGTTTTAAAATGAATCCTATTTTCACAGTTTAGATCTTTCAATTTTCCTACTGTGAGAAAAGAGAAGTAAGAATGTGAATTTACTTTTTCTACATTTAATACTTCAGCCACACACTGTCTAGTGGCAAAGAGTGGCTCCTCAATATTCAGTAGCATCAGCTCAAACCCTTCCATAGCATCCGAGCAAATTAAATTACATTGTCTATTTGTTCATGATGAAAAGCTTCCTTTTTCATAAGCAAAGAACCCCAAAGGTAAAGAAAGTCTTATTAAAGGAAAAGCAGAGAACCAAAGTAATAAATCAGCAGGCTGTGATCTTGAGCTCATCCTCTTCCCATAGCAGATAAGGAAGTCACTGATCCTGACCCACCTTGGATAAATCCAATGCACAATTCCTTGTTCAGGCTCAGGGGACCCCATTGCTGGCTACCTCCATTGCTGCCCCTGAAGGAGCTGGCAGTCCCCCAGGTCTCTTTGCCAGCTGGGATGGAGGCAGGGGAGGGGATGCCTTAGGCTAAATAGCCTTAGTCAGACCATCCCATCTCTTTGCAGCCTCTCTTCAGATATCATTCTCCCTGCTTCAGATGTCTCACCTTAAGTACTGACCCCATCTGTGCTAACTCCCACCTCAGTACATTGTATCAAGGAGGGTGTACTTGGAAAGACAGCAGCAAGGAACAGACTGACAATAGTAAAACAGTTTGGCTACATGTCTCCTTGCTATCTGATCTTGAGAAAAAGGACAGGCAGAGTAGCAGCAGGGATGCTCTGGCTGCAGTTCTCCACATGGGTGGAAATTTTCCTAGTGGTCCTCAGGCCCTCACACTGGGGCAGGGAGTTGGGCTGTGAGAATATGTAGATGCTCTACTTGACCTCCCCATCTACAATAAATTTGAAGTACTCCTGAAGCACTGAGCTTGCTGTACATTCCCCATCTATCCGGCTGTATGCACAGGAAGGCTAGCTATGTGTTGAGGCAGCTGGTCACGGTGTAAACCTCTCTTCTGTAGCTAGCAGTCCACATCCTTCTTCCTGCCACAAGACCAGATACCCATTCTGTAGATTGTAGATATTTCCAGGGGCATCAGATAGCAGGAGGGCTTTGTGAACCAGGACAGAATGGAAAGTGTCTGCAGCTGATTGCAATGGTTGTTTGCCTTTCAGTAATGTGTCTCATTGAACCTGGCAGACTTAGACTCAGACGGGTGGAGAGAGAGAACATCAGTCTAAAAAATATCTGATATGCTTTTTCATATCTTTTCTGAATCCGTAAGTGGTAGGAGGAGGATGACCTTTCCGTAACTGAAATGTGGCAAAGTGTTTTCCTTGGGGACACTCCTTTGTTGCAGTGCTCTGTCACTTCCTAGTCCTGGCTCTGGCTAAAGTTCTGTCATCTTGCATTCAAAGGGCCACGTACCAATACCAGAGGCTGCTCAGTAAAAGGTACCAGTCAGATGCTAAGACAATGTGCTCACAAGTGATACACGATATTGCATCCTGGCTAGAGCAGCGTGACATAACTCCCATTGCTTGCCAGAGGAACATCCCAAAGTGTTTTCTGACTGATAGTGTCAGCAGCTGGACATTTCATGTCCATATCTCAGAGTTTGAGGATGATTTTGAAATCCCCATTCAGGAGTAGGGATCTACTACAAGTTCATCAAAAATGGGAGTTTCTGACTTTGGATTGAGTCACTTGGATGACACGAACATGAAATACATATTTTTTCATATGAAAACCAGTATGTTCCTACAAAATCTTTCAGTGTGACTCCACATTTCCTGGTAGAAAATTGTTTGCCTAGACATATTTTGATCTCTAGCCAAAGATTTGATAGCCCTTGCCAATATAAATGTGCTTGCTCAAGCCAGGACCAAAAAACAATTTAGAGTGGACCTGCCACTGAGAAGTATAGCGTCTACCCAGCTGTCTAAGTGTGTTGACCTCAGAGGCATGAGAATGATGTGAGCTTTGTCTGTCTTCTCCCATTGACTGTTGCATGTGGACCTTCATTTTAACAAAAATGTATGAAATATTTCCAAATGCTTGGTGATCATACAGCATGCATAATCATTAAGGCTGGCTACTAGAAGAACCCCCATGTTCACAGTGTTTCCCTGGAGTAGCTCCTTTTTTGACCTAGGTAGAGGTAAAATCTGTCTAAGTACATTTAGTGCATAATAAGTCATCCTCATAAAAAGGTTCTCAGCACTCAAAAACTCTTGATGACTTGCTTCAGAAATTAACTGTCCTCAGGATTAGCAACATATGCCTAGTTTCTACTCTGAATTTTACTAACTTCATATTTTTGCTCCTAGCTTTTAGACCTATTCCAAATAGGTTGAAGAGCTGTTTATTGTGAATTTTTTGTGCTACCTCCTCCCCCATAGCCATAGCCATTTTCAATTGCCATAATTAAGTTAGTTCTTCATTTGGCAGACCTGTAGATGTGCTGCAGGAAAATGTATCAAGCACCAAGTATTTCTGAGAAATACTATGTCCCCAGGATGTAGGCTTCAAAGCTTTACAGCTAAGCTTGCAATGTCATGATCACCAAATCTTTCAAGTCTTCATGATTCACTATGGAGAAGTATTTTGATTTCAAACACTCCCCTGCAAGTCATCCTCACTTTCAGTGTGAAAAAAGAAGTCTTTCTTGTAACCTTGTGTCATTTTTAGCAAAGGTAAGTTCAAACTAGAGAGTCAAGAACGATCAGGACAGGATGGACCCACACTGAAAGATTATCATAGTTATTTGCTTAAGAGAAAGGTTTGATTCTTATTGCATTTTATGCAGTAACTAATCCACAATCCAAACTATCCAAGTCTCTTACAGGGTGCTCTGTTTATGATCACAAGTTTTACAGGGTCTCCTGTGACCAGAGTCATGCAAAACCATAGGAAAATGTAGTAACCCACCTTACAAGTGTGATAGAGAATTAGGCATCTGACACTTGTTTGAGGAGGTGGCATCAGTGGGGTGCCTGACTTACTCTCTCAAGGATGGTGTGTGTACTGGGCAGGTTGTTGAGTGGGGGCAGCCTTGGGGACATACTGAGCGGTTGATTTGACAAAGTAGAACCAATGTGGCATCATGGGGCCCTGGTGCGTAGCTGAGATCACTTTTCATGTCTTTCTTTTACAGTTCTCAGAGATGGGCTCTCCTTAATGCTTTGGTTATGAAGAAAGAAGGACCACTGAATTATTATTTTGCAATGGAGAAGACAGTAATGAAAACACCAGCACTGTGGCTCCCACCTTGCTGCTTATCTCCCTGCAGACATGTGTCCCAAATCCTCTCTGTTCTGTATTAAGGAAAGGAAAAGTTTAGACATTACAACATCTGCTTTCTTACATTATCTTTTCCAATTTTGCGTCCTATAACCCCCTGGTGAAAAGAGGAACAATGACTTTATATAGCTACTGCTTGATTCTTTTGCTGTTTACCTGGAGCACTGCTGCCTATGGGCCAAACCAACGGGCACAGAAGAAGGGAGACATTATTCTCGGAGGATTGTTCCCCATTCACTTTGGAGTGGCTGCTAAAGACCAGGATCTAAAATCAAGACCAGAATCAGTGGAGTGTATAAGGTAAGCCACAAAAAGGAAAAGAAAAAGTTTTGGTGAGGAAGTCTTGACCTTTCTTGATTTCAGGTGACATCCTATACATTGTGCAAATGCAGTCTGTGATCTGATGCTTGTAGAGGCAGTGGAAAGGTATGGGGTAAATAACAGAAAAAAACAAGCGTGTAAAGACAGGAAGTGCATATATTAAACAGTAACATAAATAATATTTAGACAGTGAAAGAGGGCAATCTTTGTATTACTCAAAGCTGCTGAAACAAGAATCATAGAATCATAAAATGGTTTGGCTTGGAAGGTACCTCAAAGATCATCTAGTTCCAACCCCCCTGCCATGGCAGGGACATATCCCACTAGACGAGGTTGCTCAAGGCCCCATCCAGCCTAGCCTTGGACACCTCCACAGCTGGAGCATCCACAGTCCCTCTGAGCAACCCATTCCAGTGTCTCACCACCCTCAGGGTAAAGAGTTTCCTTTTAAATGAATATGAGAATATACCGATCCATCTGGCCATTCACAGTGGACATTTGAATAGTATCTGAAAATTAGCTTTCCTAACAGAAAGATGGAAAATAACCCATAGTGCCCTTAAGTTCATTTGATTACAGTCATGCGTAGCAAAATAGCTTAGAAAAAAAAATTGGGGATTTTTTTCCGGTTCTACCTCTCATCTTCTAAGACTTTACAAACTGTTTAGATGCCTAAAGAAGTGAAAAGATGAAAGTGAGATGGATCACTTTTCTGAATAATCCCACTGAACACATAGATGTCTCTTTAGCATCTTTACAAAGTCCCAGACTTGATCTCCTTACCCAGGCTTTCCTTACCTCAGAGTCCTTTTCCTCTGTGTAAACAGTGCATATAAATTTTGTCTTAATTCTCTGGCAGTTGAGCCTGGAGGGAGAAAAGTACATGAAAACAAATTATCTTATTATTGAAGTGTAGCCATTTTTATGATGAAACACGAGGAATTTTTAACCTTACAACCCTGCACATAATACACACAACAAGTGGAAAGTGTGACAGAAACTGATTGCAACTGAAGTGTCATATAAACAAAATATAAGAAATTGATGTGGAGGTTTGTCATAACCATGCATGGGAAAACACTTCAGTGTTATGGGACCTCTTCTGTAATCATGTGTGAAAAATTGTGTATCTGGAATTATTTGGACCTCTTATTCCTAGACTAGTGCAGTTTATGGCAGTGAAGAAGGACTGACAGCATTCTTCCTATGTTCATAGATTTCAGGTACAGTTTCCCACTGACACACTGAGCAAGACAATCCATCTAGATTATGAGATCATCTCCAGATGCTTTCATAGGGAGCACACAGAAAGAAGCGTAATTAAGCAGGGGTATTTTGGGCTTTTTCTATGTATGCACAAGAAAGATATGGAATAAATGTATGTGGAATCTCTGCTTCATGGAACAAGAAGCTCTTCAGATTTTCAGCATTTTTTTTTTCTCTCCCAGATACAGCATTTTAATAGCAGAATGCTGAAAAGCAATGGATGTTTTCAGCTCCATTGTCTTTGTCACCTGCTCGAGGTGGCAGGCAGGACAGTGCAGGTATTTGCAAACTGAACATAACTTTCATTTCTGTCAGTGCTAGGTCAACCTTGGTGACAGCCTTGCCATGGTCACATTATTAGAAGAGATCACAGGAGAATGTTCTCCCATGAGTACTACAAGTGTGTGATTGTCTAGTCTTGTATTTTAACATTCCTGAGATGTGGTGCTATGAAAAGTGGCCATTAAGCTCTAATTATGAGTTTAATGCAAATAATTCAGTGCCCAAAGGTGCAGATAGGAATTTCTATTTACACTCAGCTCTTTAAAGGTTCCTCTTCTGATGCCTGTCAGAATATGCAACCCACTGATCTTTCTATTCCCAGGCAGAAGCACAAACAGGGGAATAGAAATCAGAAATAATTCCTCCACAAATCCTCATTTTAATTGTCATATCCGTGGGGGATGGATTATCTTTGCAGCAGCTCAGTTACTAGACAGTAAACTTGCAAGATCTCACTGAGTCCCACAATTTTCTTTCTAGTTGGTATAAGTGTGTCTGGCAAGGAGTGCTCTTAAATGTCTCAGTTGATGTTACAAAGCAAGGGTATGTAAACTAAGTGACACAAGCTCACTGCCTGGCTTAAACTGCCCATAGCTCCATTCTCTATTTGTTTGCTTGCTTGTTTGTCTGGGTTTGTTTTAACAGCTCTTACTGTCTGGATCCAGCAGGGAAATGAGTCCTGATCCCTGTTGGTCTCCATAAAGGAATGATTCACAGCCTCATGTGAATTAATGAGCTTCATTTATCAATGCTTGCAAGGCACTAGACTAAAAGCAATAGAATATGAAGGAAAAGAAGAAATAATGTGAAAGCTCTAAGTACAGCTTTAACTTACTCTCCCATATCTGATAGGTACCTTTATTCAAGAACAGTGGCAAAGTCTGCAAATGCCTCTTGGCTCATGCCAGTACTCCTCTTTCTCTAGTGGTGTATGCACATACTAATTTCTCTGTCCTCTCTAGATTTCCAGTACATTAATTACATGTTATTGCTGCTACTACCACTGCTATTACCAAGCTATGCAAAGGGGAGACCTTCAGTCATTCATTGGATTCCTGCAGTCAGTATCATGGAATCACGGAATATTA
>VYZX01020705.1:60303-71808 GCA_013401335.1 Brachypteracias leptosomus | reverse complement strand
TCTCTCCCCTGTCTGCATCCCAGCTTCTTGAGTCCTTCCAATCCACTTAGTCATTTGGACTAGTTTTTATAAATTTTGAAAAGCAGAGGCTTTTCCTAACTCAGCTACAAAAATTGCATGAAGTCTGGAAATCAAGGAGGTAGTGAAGACTAAAGAAGAGGTGGCATTGTCTTTACCTGGCTCAGTTGCAGCTGGAACAGGAGGTCGCATGGCATGAGTAGGCTGCCACTAAATCAATAATGAACCAACTATGATACCAAATCATTACTAAGGCCAGCAACTCTAGACAATTATAAGGATATTTTTAATACTACAGAGTAATCAACTTTTGAAAATGTGTTGTGCTTGAAAAATAGTGCTGACAAAGAAGCACTTGTCTGGCCAGTCAGGCATGTGTGTGCTAAGGCTATTTATATACTACCACTGTGTCTATTATCCCCTATCAAAGTATAGACAGCTAAATTTTTACTTACCCACAAAATAATCTAATTAAACTGCATATGTTTCCTCATCTGCTTCATCACATGCTTACAGACAAATGTGAAACTAAGTATAGGTTCAAATGTTGCCTGAAGTAAGTTGGAGTCTCGGATTTCAAGGAGGTGGTTTATTTTGGAAACACAAAGGGCAGAACCCATCTAACCAGTGTCATCCACTGATTTCAGCAACATTGCAGTTTTGAGCTCATCACCCCAGGCTGTACTCATTGTCAATGAAGAGAAATGGGCATTTTCAGAGTGTAATTCATCTCATCCTAATTAGACACCTCTTTTCCCACGACATCAATCATGCCTTAGAAGTGCCTCCTACTTTCCATTGACTATAAAGGTAGCCCTAGGGCAAGTTGCCTAGATGCACAATTCTGCAACACAGCTGTCTAGAATTAGGTAAGATGAATCTTATAATACAAGTCAATAAACATCTGGAAGAAAAGAAGGTGGGTACTAATTTTGCTTACTTTTATGCATCATAGCTACTATATCTTATGCTAAGATGTTAAACTTCCTACTTGGTACTTAACCCCACTCCGCTGAATGAGACAGAAGGGAAAGTATAATTCTTAATATGCAAAGTAAGGTATGATCTTTTTTCTTTAAGCAAATCTATTACCAGGTGAAGTCCAGGTATATCATGGCATTAAATAATCTAAAGTGATGAAATGTGTAAATTTCCTAAAAACAGTAATTTCCTTAGAATACCACCTAAGACTACATATTGCCTTTTACTTTCACATGTGTGGTATTATATTCATTAATAGTTCTAGTGCTCCCAATGACCTCTCTTATAGAAGTTGCCGGAGGACTTTTGAATTTCATACTTTTACATTAGATATTTCTAAGATAGTAATATTTTAGTTTTGGAATGTGGATAAGAAAAGCGGGAAATACTCGTACAATACAGCCTGCAATGTTTTGATCCAGTATGCAACTCTCTGAAATCTACCACAAAGTCAAACCATGTCTTGAGTCTGGCTGGGATGGAGTTAACTTTCCCAATAGCAGCCCCCATAGTGCTGTGCTTTGTATTGGTAGCTAGAAAGGCATTGATAATATACCAGTGTTTTGGCTACTGTTGGGCAGTGCTCACACAGCATCAAGGCTGTCTCTCCACCCTCCCCTCCCCAAAGGCCAGTAGGCTGGGGGTGGGCAAGAGGTTGGGAGGGGACATAGCCAGGACAGCTAAACCAAGCTGACCAAAGAGATATTCCACAGCATCTGATGTTATGCTCTGCAATATAAGGTAAGAGAAAGGAGAAGAGGATGGAGGCAGTCATTCCTACAACATCTGTCTTCTGGAGCCACCACTAAGTGTACTGAGGCCCTACTTCCCAGGAAGTGACGGGACATCACCTGCTGATAGGAAGTAGAGAATAAATTTATTTTTTTTCCTTTGCTTCTATGCATGGCCTTTGTTTTTCTTTATTAAGCTGTCTTTATCTTTACCCATGAGTCCTTCGTCATCTTATTTTCACCCCGTCCCCTGTCCTGCTTGGGAGGGGAAGTGATAGAGTGGCTTGATGGGCACCTGGCAGACAGCCAAGGTCAACCCATCACAAGCCATTATAACTTACTTTGAAGTGTGCAAACTGGAGCCAGGATCAGTAATAGTTTGTGTTCTATTATTTGAAATGACATAACATTATGATGATGTGAATCACAATGTATTTTGACTCAAGTTTTACATAGATTTTTGGTGGGGGTTTTTCTTCTATGTTATCACACAGGATTTTTTTCCCCCTCCTAGAACTGGAATGCTATAAAATAAGCAAATTCTGCAGTTCTTCTCACAAGTTATCTTTTGGCTTCATACTACTCAAAGTAATGAGGTTGTCTAATTCTGCAAATGCAATCTCAACAATCAATCATTCACGTGAGAAAATTTCTCTCCTGCCTGAAAGCCATTTGATTTAAAAAAAATGTAACACTCTTATTTCTGAAATTAGTACCAATGACTGCAAACTCTTAATGCTTTCACAGAACACTTCAGAAAAGAATTGGGGCCCATCAAACTACATTATTACAATAAAACACCAGAATGAGAGGGTGTAAAAATATTTCTTCCAACTAATTTTCCACAAGAATTACTTTGGAGAGAGGGGGGTTGGTAAAAGAAAAAGGGAGTAAATCATAAGGTCCATTCTAGAAGGTCTTGCACAGAAGTTTTCATACTACATTGTATCTGAACACAAAATTTTTGTATTTCTTCTGTTTGGTATTTTGACTTCATTCCAAGTAATAGATACTAATTTTCAGCCTCTCCCATCACTCATGTGCTATAGAAGAAGCTTCAAGTCTACTGCCAAAATTTGATTTTATTTTGTTGAAACTGTAAGGGTTTAAATAATCCACCTGAACGCCTTAAACTTTCAAACATAAAGTCTACATCCCACATTTCTAACAGCTCACACATTTGGTCTCCCCCCCAAAATGACTGTGATAAAGACCCAGTCTGTTATTCTTCCTACCAGTATTCCATGATTCCAAAACAAGAACATGAATCTTAAAATTCTTATCAATTTAATTGATGCAGGGCAGTGGATTTACCAGGACTATATAAAGTAGCATAGATGCTCTGCATCCCTATCGTTGACTTTTCCCGAGAGTATTTTGTGATGTACAGCTCTGATACTGCAACAATGCTTCTATTTTTCCCCCAAACCCCAGAAACAACAAATGACAAAATCCTTTAAAAGTTCTGTAGTTTCCTTCTTACAGGATTAATTTTGTAGTTAAATCTAAAGGTGTCTGAAGCAGTTATGCACACAACAGGCAAGTGTCAGAAGCTTTACAGGCAAATTAGTGTCACACTCACTTGGGCCACTACCTCCTGACCAGCACAATTAATGCTGTGCCAGACTTTAAATATCCAGTGTTTATAGTGGATCCTTCTATATAAAGTAAAAACTATTTAGTTTTCAAATTTGCCAAATTTGAATTTCAAGTAGCCTACATCTAAATTAAAAAACAAAACCAAAAAAAATATGAGAAAAGACTAAAAATTAATTATTTTAGTCTGGTATTTCTATCTAAAGCCTGACAGATTGTGCCATTGGCCGGTACAGTTTTAATATCTAGTCAAACTTTGTTTTCAGAAAAGTGGCAAAATACATTTTTTTAAGAAAAATAATCCAACGAGTGAATATAATTAAAATACAACTCCAACCAATTTCTCTTTCAAGTCAGGAGATGAAATGCAATCAATACTGGCACACGAAAATCCCACAGGACATAGTGGCTAAAGATTAATTTTCTATCTGTTCAAACCTGGCCTTCACTTATTGAATTACATTGTTACCTACCACTGACAGTCAGCAAAATAACTCACTACTTTCTTTGCAATGAATCTCCAGACCTATTTCTCCCTCCCTTGTGAGGCATATAAAAATCTGGGGTTTTTTTCAGTTCACATTTGTGCCATTTTAAGGAGCTTTTTTTTAATAAATAAAGTGGTTTTTTTCACGTGTTTACTGACATGTATTTCTCAGAATAAAGGGAAATTGATATAGCAGTTAAAATTCAGGTATAGTGGGTTCTTCTGTAGCTGTTCTTAGTGATCTTGGCTAAATCACTTTTGGCATGATCTAAAATAAACTGAGGTTACTTTCTGGTTTCATAAGCCGAATACGTAGCAGAAAGAATACAACTTCTCTCTCAAAGGCTTTGTGAGCATAAATTATTGTATATACATGAGGTAACCGGAAGCTTTATGCCAAGAGTTATCACTGAAAGATGTGTATAGAAAACCCAACCATTAAAACAAAATGAAACAAAGTCATTTCAAGAAACTGGCCTAATTTAGCTTCCCATTTCACTGCAGCCAAACATCCTGATTCCTTTCCACAGCATTCAGTGAGCGCATTTTATATCTCTACTAGTAAATCTTCACTTACTTGAAAAACACTGATTACTGTAGAAATGAGTAAAATTTTTTCCACAAATGTAAAACTTACTGCTTTTTGCTTTTTGCAGCAATTGGAAACTGAAGATGAGAAAACTGATATGAATTTTTTAAATGCCATCAACAAAACAGACAAAAACCCACAACCAAACTGAAGCAATCTTCAGTTGTTTTCTGAAGGCCAACTTTTTCAGAAACAATGCAGAAGTTACTCAAAGCTTCTGAAAAGATTTAGTATCAAAGCAAAAGAATAAAAGGCAGATTTCTTTTTTCTTTCTAATTCCTGAACCCATATCCAGCAAGAAACAATGGCACCTACCTGCTTTCATACTCATGTAAAATAGAAAGAAATCGCCTGCTAGTATTTTTCATTGCTCTAGTATCTAGGGACCATGTTTTGCATAAAACCTTGCTGTCCCTACAGTTTTAGGGACATCAAAATTCTTGCTCTGTCATTCCTTTCTGTCTTTCCTTGCAGATTTCCAAAATTTTTGTATTTTCATCTCTAGGTTTTTGCTCCTTTTTGTTTTCTGAATATCCCTTGAAATTTCAAAATGTAAAATTTTAAACAATTGAGTCTCACTGCCTATGCTCCTTTTCATCCACACCCAGATCTCCTTTGTACAAATGAACTCTATCATTACACAAAATAAGCACAGAATTTTTCCTGTGCTTAGTTCCTTACTCAAAAATCAATTTTGCTGTTTTGTTGAATTTTTTTCCTCCCTGAGGAAAGTAATCCAGTGGAAGTACATATACAGCCCCTCCAACACTGCTTGTGGCCTCATTAAAATGTTACAGCTGGACCTGACAGGGAGAGTAAAAGTAGGCGTCGCATGAAGCACACAGCTCAGCAATCTGCCTGCAGCAAGAAAAGGATAGGGACAGCTCTTCTAAGGACAAGATAGAGGGAAGTTTATTTTGAAGAGGCAGCTACAATGCATTTCTAATAGACACAGCACTTTCGGAGCACTTTAGATGTCATGAGTGCACTGCCTTCTGATAACTTATTTTATTTCCTTTTCGATAAATGTGATTTTCCAGCTGACAGAAAACTGCCGAGTGTGTTCAAGTGGCTGTGACAGAACTGCAAACACTTTACTTCATTTTGTGTGTGTGTCACTGGGGGACTGCAGCCTCCATTCAGATACACGAAGATTTTAATTAAACAGACATCCTTCCGTCTACTCTTAGGGACAAAATTCAATCAAAAGAATTATAAATAAAATAAAACAGTTGGCTTGGAACTTAAATATTCTCACTTTATCTGTTACACAACAGAGAGGTGTTAAACATAAGAATATATACATATTTGTATATATAAACATAAGTGTATATATATATAAAATCTATATATAGGATCTGGGTAGCTTCAGAAATAGTTTTCTATTGCAACTGTCAGTGCATCGTGCTCAAGGATCATTTATTTGTTGGTTTTTTGTTTATTTTTCATTGCTTTTAGTGTTTCCATATGCTTTAATGTGATACATTAGAAGTTACTGTATGTCAGTAATAAAATTAATGGAACTCTGAATGGAGTATTTACATTTTAAAAAAAATATTTCTTTTATATCAGTCATTTTATTTTCACCATTCTGCCAACTAAATAACTTTAGTATGCATCAAATATAGTGTTAAATTAATCTTTTGAAAAGTATTTATTTGCCTCTTAAGCCACTTTTCTAAATTGAAACTATTTCTGGTTGATAACAATTTCTACACATCTACTTAAAGGCTTGTCCCTGTCTAATGCATACACAACTGTATTATTTGTTATGGATAGTTCAAAACCCACTTTATGTATCCATGACCTTCACGATTCACAGCTCCTGATCAGAATTTTTAGATACCCACAAAATCATTACATATCCCAAACAAAATAGTGGGTTTTTTTCTTTGTACTGCAACCTATTTACAAAATTCACTGCATCATGATTTTGGTCTCATGAATAAAGAAATCCTTGATGTAATTCAATTATCAAATATAAGGACTTAGGAGTCTGGGGACAGACTTTTTAGTAGGGCCTGTTGCAATGGGCAAGGGGTAATGGTTTAAACTAAAAAAGTACAGTTTCAGGATAGACACTAGTAAGAAATTTTTTACTAGGGTGGTGAAACTCTGGAACAGTGTTGCCCAGAGAGGTGGCAGACGCCCCGTTCCCTGGTAACATTCAAGGTCAGGTTGGAACAGGGCTCTGAGCAACTTGATCTAGTTGAAGATGTTTGTGATCATTGCAGAGGGGCTGGACTAGATGGCCTTTAAAGGTCTCTTCCAATCCAACCTATTCTATGAAAATCTCTCTCTCGGAGCATTTCAGTGAATTATATTTCAGAGAAACAGATGAAAAGTTCCTAATTTATTCAAGTGGAAAGAGTGTCAAAACAGAAATCCAAGCTTCTGGCATCATCTTCTGCTTGAAAGAGTTGATACCACACCTATGAGTGTGCCTTAAAAACCATGACTCAAGGAACTCTTGTAAAAGCATAACAGTTTTCTTAATTTCTTACAAAAAGGAACATAATCAAGATAGGAGATAATTTGGCAATAAGATACAAGAAATCCTTAAGACGAAAAGTTTAAAGGAATTAACAAAAACTATAACAGCAATTGTTTTTAATTTCTAATGATTATACTAGCATTTTATCATCCATGCTGTTAAGAAAAATGCTAAAAGGACTGATACTATTTTATCTTTAATTGTATCCACAGCACCTATCCTTGTATTTTGCAGCTACAGCTTACAAATCATTAAATAAAACCTCTTTGCTATTTTGCAGATAGGAAACTGAAAGCAACAGCTTGTTTTCAATGACAGGATGAAGAGTTACCCAGCTAGAAAAAGTAGCCAGCATACAGCTGGTCAAGTATTAAAGAAAGAATTTTGTGGTAGACTAGTGGTCTAAATGGGACAGAACATGGCAATATAACATACTAAAAATGCAAATCTGTTTAATCAATACTTTTCCCAGAGAAGCTGGAGTACACACCTGCTCTTATCTTCTAAACTGAAGATAAGAATTCAAATTCCTGCCAGACTTATCAATGGAACTTGTTTCACTTTGTAAGACAAGACTAGTCCTCCATCTCTTTGATATTTTCTTGAAAACTAAAACTATAAATTGCTTGAGTCAACCTGTTCCTGCAACTAATGTACACCACATTCAGGGAGACCACCAACTTGCAAGCACGGGCCTAAAGCAAGCAAGCCATAATACATGTGCTGATTTGGGTAGGCAGAGACTCTATTCTGTAAGTGTCCCAACAAGGTAAGGCTAAGGTGGTTAGATAGGGTGGCAGGGCAAGGGGCTGAAAATATGAATTCATCTAACCATATTAGCAACTGTGCAATCAGCCTGTCCTTCTTAAAACTGACATGATATTTTAGTGAGTTAGAATTAGTATTTGTTGAAAGCTTGATTTCTTATTTAATATTCAGAAAAGAATTGAAAGTTGTTCTTTTCTCATTGCCACAGATTACAGTTGACCTTCACAGCAAAGCTGCATAAAGTCTGCTGTAGTAACATCAGCATGTAAAAATTCATTTCTCTCCTCTCCTATTTTCCCTTTAGCTACAATGTCAGGTAAAATGAAATACGTAGTTTAAATATTTAAGCACATAGGATATATGAGACTTATTTATCTTCCTAAAGATAAGTGTGACACTTCCCCACCTCCAAGTCATCAGGAACCTTTCTCAATCCCCACAGCTTCAATGATGATGGAAAGCTGCCTTGTAATAACATCTGCACCCTTGAATCTCTCCCATCTGGTCGCATGGACTTGTGCATGTCTGACTATCTCCAGGGATGCCTAATTCTATCTCCACCATTCCTGAATGTTCAGACAACATCTCTATATCTCTCCTAGGTCATACATCCTGGTTATGAGTTCAGGAATCAACAGAACCCAACTTGGTTCTCTTCTATATGGGATGATGGCCTGGGAAAACTCAGGGTGTCCATGAAAAGTGATTTTCCTACTTGCCCTTAAGTTATCATGTGTTGCACAGAACCGCCTATTTCAGCACTCACTTTAATAGTGGCTTGACTGGATAAGATTATATCATTAGCCAACACTAGGAATATAGGGTCATATCAGAATAAAAGCACATCTTACTCTGATTGAGATGTTACAAGTAGTTCAGAGAAGATAAATCAATTATTAAAAAAAAAAAGAAAATCCTTTAAAATTCATAGCCTCCTTCAATCATTGATCATTCACGTCCTATTAGAGTACTCAAACATTGGTAATAGAATAAAATAAAAATATCCATTGTTGACAAAAGTCCATCTACAATTTCAAGATCAAAAAGCACTCTAGATAATTTAGATTTTTGATACATCACCCAATGAAATTTCAAACTAGGAACTGTTCTCCTTTTATTGGAATAAATTACACTGCCTACCTTTTACCACCTCCACACCTGATTAAAGATCATATCCCTGGAGAACAAGAACTGTTAAATCATCTTAATGCTTCATTGGGAATTAGTTGTAATACCAACTGAATGTGAACATTTAATTAATTCGATTTTTTCATCTGATGCAGTTGTCTTTGCCATGTTTTTCTAAGCCATCAATTGATTCTGTTACACAGCACATTCTTATCTTCAGTCATACTTGTTAGGTCCAGATTTTGTACATCCTGCAGCATACCAAGTAGTTATTGCTCTTTACTCTTAATTTGTACCATCTTCTGTGTCAATAACAACATTAATATCGGTACAGCCCTTCTTTGAGACAGAGGTTGGACTACAGGACCTCCAGAAGCCCTCCTAAGATAATTTTTTCTGTGAGTCTCTGAGTTAATACTAATGGGGCTTAAAACACTGTACAAACAATACTCATTCGTGATTTAAAAAAAAAAAAAAAGCAGCTTTTTCACTAATTAAATGCCAGCTGTATCTAGGTATATACAAGCGGCAGGTAACACTAAACCATGAACTGCCTGGCTTGCATATGAACAACACGCTATCCATGCAGTCTAGATACCATTTATGTCTGTGCTGCCATCCAGCGAGACCTGGACAGGCTGGAGAGCTGAGCGGGGAGAAATTGNTGCTCTGGCAGGAGGATTGGACTAGATGATCTTTCAAGGTCCCTTCCAATCCCTAACATTCCGTGATTCTGTGATTTAAGTAAATTGCCATAGCTCTATGTAAGACTATTTATATGTTTTTAAAAAATGTTAGGATGGTGAAATCCTAACAATGCATTAAAGTAGAAAAATAAAATTCACAGAGACTGAGAGAAATTTTAGAAGATATTCTGCCCAAGAATAGAAGCACATCAGAAGAAAAAAACAAAACAACAAAAAAACCACCCCATCCCAAAAGCCCCCCCAAAACAGAATGGGAATTGCAGAATGTCTCCTTTGACCTATATACAAACTGAATATTAAATTCAATGTTGTAATTATAATATTTGCCTCTTATCTCCATCATATTTATGATGAAGAGTTCATTTGGTCATTTATTTAATCTGAAATATGACTAAGCAGTAGATCTGCAGAACTACCAAAGATACACCTATCAGCACATTGTCTTTCTTTTTTTTAACTTCTTGAATTTGAAAACATGACTCAAAGATTATGATGATTTAGATATCCTGAGTCTAAATATTAAATCTTATTAAAGTACAATAACTGCTCCATTCCAGGATTATTAATATGACTTGTAATTTTCAGAATGTACTTCCACCTTCAATCAATCATAGGAAAACATCAGATTCAGACATCTGTTTTGTTTTGTATCACTTCAAAATCTCAATGTGACCCACACATTTCAAATTGACATGTCAAAACACTTGTACAACATTGCTCTCTGTAATCAGACAACAAAGTGCTCACTAAAAATCACTGCTTCAAATGCTATAAACATTCTGTAACAAGTTCAGCTTTTGGAGTCACTTTATTTACCAATAAACAATTACACTTACATTCACTGCAACTGTTATCACTCATGCATTTGATATTAATAAGAGATATCCTGAAGGAAGAAATTTTCCATTAAACTGATGAATCACTAGCTTTAGGGCTAAATTTTGATCTTTGATGTGCCATAAACTTAGTCTCCATGGGGAGACTTCAAGCATTGCTCTTTTGTGCAAATTTGCCTTCAAGGTAGGATTCTCTGCATTAAGAACATCCTTTTTTAGGACACTGACAACTACAGTTATCACTCTTGCCATTATTATTTCATAACTCTAGTTCACAGGTAGGAGATAGCTTTGGGGCAGTCATATATTTCATTATCATGTATTTTTCATTGCAGCCTCAAACATATATTCATTTGGGAGAAGAGAAGACTTGTACAAATTTGAATAAAGGAATATAAATCTGACACCTAGTTTTTTAACTGGAGTACTAAAAAAACCCCAAAATAATAAGAAAAAAAAAGAGGGGGCTGGGGGGGTGGGGCAGAAGAGAAAAAGCAGGAAGAACCCCTGCTCTCTGTGCCAATAGATCATTATCATTTCAATAGGTAGCTCAAAGGAATGTCTTCTCTCCCTAAGGGTTGGACTCAAGCTTACCTATAATGCCTTGAGATGGAAAGGCCTGACATGTTTCCCAGTGATACTTGGTAAAAGGCATACATTCCTCTGTGAACAACACAAAAAGTCTAAAACACACAATGTCAATCATGCCCTCACTAGCAGTTCCAATGCTCATTTTCAAAAGAACAGCATCCAAATCATACTGTTAGAAATTATAAGATTAGATTCCAGATGCGAGAGAGGAAAATACACAGTGTATGCATTTTCCTAAAAGAGCTGGAAGTGAAGTTACCATGAAATTATTAGAAAGAACAAGTAGTCCTCTTGTATAAAAAGGATGAATAACAAATAAGACCAAAGAACATAAAAGGATGGTTTTCCTGCTTACTTCTCAGCATATACTCAAGATAAGACAGTTTGCACTATCTTACAAAAGGATTTTTCTACATCTTCACTACAGAAAGCAGTGTACATTTTAACTGTTAAAATTACTTTGTTATACACTGCAGCATGAGAGATATAACTTCCCAAAGCATAATTAGTTACATTAAAAAAAAAAAAAAAAAGAAATTTATTTTTTAAGGTAATTCATATTAAAATTATTCAAACAAA
>VYZX01020705.1:27994-54397 GCA_013401335.1 Brachypteracias leptosomus | reverse complement strand
TTTCCTCTTATCCTATCACTTGTTACTTGGGAAAAGAGACCAACAAACACCTCACTACAACCTCCTTTCAGGTAGTTGTAGAGAGCAAGAATGTCTCCCCTAAGCCTCCTTTTCTCCAGACTAAACAACCCCAGGTTCCTCAGCCATTCCTCATAAGACTGGTTCTCTAGATCTTTCATCAGCTTCATTGCCCATCTTTGGATGCAAAGAAGCAGAATTTGAGTATGTTTCTCTAGGATAAACAAATTCAACCCTTCACAGATATGCTGAACCAATGAGGTATCAGTGGCTGAGATCTGAGGCTGGCCTCTCTTCATGATGCAACTAGAACTCATGGGGAACTTTGCAATGGTATCTCTTTAAAATGTAACAGACAGAAAGCATACACACTCAAACAGAGCTTGTAAACATGGAAATTTCTTGGTTTCTTTTCCCTTCACATTGTTTTCTAAACTTAGAACTCAATAAAGACATCAAAAACAAAGAAAAACTTTTTTTCCTTTTGATTTAAGGACTGTTATGAAAGAAAGAAAAATACTTACTTCAGCACATAAAGCCCTATAAACAGTAGCAACTCAAACAGAACCATGGTCTCAATCTTATATTTTACATAGTCCAAACAGGACAGATCTGCAAAACATTTCAGCCCACTAAGCTGAAATACCTAGGACTTAAATTTTTTTCTTTGTGACTCAAAACATTTCAAAATAATAACTTAAGCTGATGTTGGCTTTTGGTGCTGCTCTCCGTGTTGCTGAAGCTGTGTTAAAGCCTTAATTTGTTCCTTGACAAATTGGCCCTGACTCACAAGGAATTATTCTTAATTTGAAAATAAAGGTTATTATAAACTTATTTCCAGGAGTTCGAAAAGACATGAAAAGAAATAAAACTGAAACAGAAATACAAATAGGGCACATGGTGGAATAAATTTGTTTGTTTAGTTGGTTGGGGTTTTTTGTTTGTTTGTTTTGGGGGGGTATTTTGTGTAGTTTTGTTTTGGGCTTGGGTTTTTTTGTGTTTTTGTTTTGGGACTTTTTTTTTCCTGGGGGAAAAGAAATTCCTGGGGAAAGTCAAAGAAAATGAGAGCAAACTCTGGAACAGTATTTCCTTTCCAGCCTTGCCTAACAGATTCAGATTTATGTTGTAGAAGTAGTCACCTCAAGACCTTTCCCAATACTATTTAATCATAACAGATACAGCAGAGTCCTTTACTTCATACCATAACCTACCATCACTATATTTAGATTCAAAATCCAATGTCAAGCTTTGTAATTCTGTTTCCAGAAGTAATTAGCACCTGCAGTCCCAGTGAATTTACTGTGAAGAGACCAATAACTTACAAATTTAGGTTACTTCTAATTAATTTTACTTAAAGGATGCAAATTGTAAAACTCAGGACAGTAGACTGTTGTATCTGAATTCCAGTACTTGTAACTCTATATAAGCATATCAAATAGTCCTGCTTGACATGATCTATGTACCTTCTTTAATTGCCTTACAGCAGAAGCATCAATTACAATAGTGATGCCATCAATCTCTAAAGAATACTTGATTAAAAAGTGCAAATGAAGCATGCTGGCAATTCTGATTAATACATTTACATCATTTTTTTCTATGATTTTATAAATCAAATCTATAATGAATACAAGCAGTTGTATTATCTCAAGTGAAGGTGAGGATAACTTGCCTTCTCCCCAGAAGACATAAAGATTTTTAATAGTCAGATAGGAAACTTCAAAGTACTTGAAGTAATAGTTTTAGTAGAACCAGGAATTGAAATATCATACATTTTGTCTAAATCTTGGGACTTGATTTTCAATTTCCCCAAAGCTTCTTTTACAGTCCTATGAGTGATCACAAGATGTGTGAAAATAGCTATTCAGTAACATTTTATATCTGCTTTCCTCTCATGTAAAAAATGTCGCACAAAGAATACAGAACAAGATAATATGAGCTTAGAAAATAGGGCCAGAAAATGGTTCATTCAGAATAAATTATTTACATTTATCATTTTGATCCTGCAGTCCCATAATTATGATTTTATTGTATTTCAAAAAGTGAATGATACTGCTGTCAGCTTCTTTTTTCTTCCAGCACATTCCCTGACTGATCAGTAACTCAGACTGTGGAGGGGAGACAGATTTGAGAATTAGAACATAAAATATTATCTGGCTCCTGAAGAAACTTTTGAAGATATTTCTAAGCTTCTTGGTTTCTTGCTTGTGCAAAATATTTAAATGCTAGACTTAGAGTTCATAAATATTTTAAATTTCTTGATTTTCTGAGATTACAGGCAATGAAACAAAAAGAAACATACTACTTACATCATTCTGATCATCTTTTGCATTGTAATAGATTATATCATTATTCTGTAAGAGAAAGAAAAGTAATTCTGTTAGTTTGAAAGTAAAGTTTACTAGCAATAATTTGTACTAAAATACATTTTAAAATACACCCACATTTCTTCATGTATTGTCTTTGAAATATGACAGAAGCAGACCTCTGCTTGCTCTCTGTTGCATGTAATGTTTCACATGCCGGTGTTTAACTTCACTTATTTAATGTTTTTTTCCCTGGTAAGGTACATAAGTCACTCAAAAATCCATCTAGAAAATTACAGACAACGTTGGGCAAAATCCAGAGCTCATAAAAGATTTCCATAAGCTGTTTCTTTTACAGACATATGACTCTCACTATGCAATTATGTGATTTATGCACCACGACATCTAGCAGGCAATAGATACAGTGACGCACTGGCATTGCTAAGTGGGTTAAGCATTTGTTGCACACACGTTTATTGTTTTATTCACCTCCCATGGTGAAAATAAAATCTGGGAAAATACATTACAGGAAACTCTGGCTGTTATAGCGCAGAGTGGATCCTGGCAGCTCTGTGGAAACACTGTACCATGTAATTCAAGCAAGACAATGAAGGAGAAGATTACTAGTTTCCATTACAAAACCAGTCAGAACCTTCATTCAGTGTACAGTCTACAGCAGTTTGAAAACTGGAGTATTTCCTACAGAATACAGTTTTGTTTTCTCTCAAAATATTCCTGGATCATTTGAAAGCCTTAAAGATTTTGGTTCACAGTAGTAGCTTTCCACTAAATAGAGTTGCTGTAAATGTGCTTTCTTGAATGAGTGTAAGCAATTGTTACGTGCACTTCTGTATGGAACAGACACATATATGTACATAGCATTTTTTTTAAATCCCATTACATATTATGAATAAATAAATAAAAGGAAAAGAAGTTACATTTCTTCAAGTCCAGCAGCTTGTTCAAACAGGTGATTGCTGCTAACCTCCAAAAATAGCCTTAATTTATATTTTCGGTTCTTTTTATGAATTTATGTATCTAAATAAAAAGTTGGTCACAAAAAATATTTTTTCTTTTATAAATACCAACAGTAAAGAATGATTTCGGTAATTGTTTTCCAAGAGGGTAAGCCATCTCCAATTATTACTTGCACTAAAAAAGCACCGTGACATGTGCTAGAAGGTCATGCATAAACCATCATATAAACCATCATTTTCCTCACTTCATAAATAGTGACATCGTTCATTCCTCTTTGTGACCTTTTTGATACACAAATATGAAATACCTTATGGATGAGCTAAACGCCATTTGAGGTAAATGCTATTAACATGAACTCATCCTCTTACTTTTTCCCTCAAAATGCACTTTTCCATCAAGACACTGTTCTATCCACAGGTCAGTTGGTTTTGTAACAGTACCTGAATAACTCAGCCAGACCTCAGTGTGTTACAGACATAGGATAAAATTCCTTTCATCATTAAAGAACAAAGCTAATTGCTTATTCACCTGATTGTTGTAAAGAAAAGACCACATAGTGCTTCTGGAAGCCTTCAAGTAAGTTGGAAGAGACAAAAGATTTCATTTTCTGATCCTCTTTACTTTGCACATGGTTGCATACAAAATAACTCTTCTGTAAATAATTTGATCTGTTCAAAAAGCCATGTGATTCTTTAGCAGGCAACATTTAAAAATGCAAAGGATCCAACACTGAGTGGTGCTATCTGGAAATGTTAGCTTAAGTGTTTTCATCACAAGATATATTTAATTTAAAAAATATATATTGTTACACTTCAAAAGACAGGGAGGAATAACACCTCTTTCACCACACCTCCTTATGTTATGTTATGTGTTATGTGTTATATGTTATATGTTACATGTTATAGCAGTTCCCCTACAATCTCTTCCCTGGAATCTTTTGTTCAGGAAAAATAAGACCAATAAAAGCAATACAGACATACTTACGTGGATATTATGTATATATTCTATTTGTTTAGTGGTTTCATTTTATAAAGGAGTAGTTTCATAAAACACAATTCTATTAGGCCTTTTCTCTAGATATCAGTTTATTTCCCCAGTCCCTTCCCATTGCTCAGGTTTACCCTAACAGTACACCTTGCAACAAAATTGTTTAATGCATAGGATTTTTAAGACTGTCCTCTACACAAACAATTCTGTTTATCTACTTAAACAAAATGATCCTTTATCATCACAATTATATGTTTCCCTGTCTTTTATATTTTTATTTCTTTAAGATGATCAAAGCTAGCATGCCATTCCTATCTACTTCTACTGGACTAAACAGTATTTTTTAAATGACCTATTAAAGAATTATGTTTCAGAAACATGATACACTTACAAGTTAATTAAAATTATCCTTCCACCACCAACCTAAATGAATTAGATATTTTATTAGGCTATGCGTATCTTGTAGTTCATTACCCTGCCTAGACATATTACCTATATAATGCATACACTGACATTGGTCATATCTCACTGCTCTTAATACAGAAAATATGAGATACACAGTTCTACCACACACCAAATGCTATAGAGTTCACAAATTGGATTCATGGATCAGTTGGATCTTTAAAGGACAATTTTTCATAATTTAACACTTCTAGCTGATAAGAACAAATCGCTTTGTTGCTTGTTCTCAAGTGAGTAGTTTAGTTATTTATTAACTTCTTGACATACAGAATTTGAGTCTTCCCACTATTACACACTTCTGCCACCATGTAACACTGCACACTTATTTAGCAAGCCTAAGATATAGTGTAAATATTCTAGATATTTTGGGGGTTTTATCCAGTAATATGATGAGAGAGAGGGGTGAATACTCACTGTTACTTCTGTTAATGAATGAAGGGATTTAGTAAGACAGTCCTGAGGCTGAATTTATGGAAGAATTATTTTAGGACATCATATGCATAAATTAAAAACTTTAGCATTGTATCACTATATGAGTTTACAAAATTTATGCAGTTGGAAGGTGGAAGGCAGTTTCAACCATCATTATTTTCCCCTTCAAAGCAAACAGCTCCAGTACCTTACAAGGATATGCAAGGCATATAAAAATTACACTAAGGACAAGGTTGTAGAAGTTTTATTTGTGACTTTTACTATTTTCTTCTATTCTATCCTAATAATCATTTTTCTTCAACACTTACACTGATATTATTATCTGCTGAAGCTAAATTGCTCCATTGTCTCTATATTGCTTTGTATTTTAATAGTACATTGTTTCCCAGCTTTGGGTTTAAAACAATTCCAATGGGAAACGCTACATATTGGGCAGTATCAGCAACTTCCTAAATTCAACCACACAGAAACCAAAGTTCCTGGTCTTTATGATCTCTGCATCTGGGGATTTAAAAAACACAGATTCATAAAGTAGAAGAAAAGCATGGGAAAATATAACCTTTCAGAGAATATGCAGGTGAAATTTGGATTCACTTCAACACTAACTTACACTCACATTTGGATTCTCTATGGAGCAAGTTTGCAGACATGGTCTACTGGTTCAACTCATTAAATGCTTAATCTCAATTCAGAGTTACCTGAGTGGAGATGAAGTTGGTTTGTGTTCACAGGTAACAATACCTTTTTAAAATCAAACTCTTTCAAGAACACCACAAGGGGACTACATTGCAATAAGACATAGCTGACTCTACAGACAATTACATATAGTAAAACATTGTAATATAGCTATGTCATTTTGTTGGTATAAGCTATGCATCCTCTTTTACTAAGCGTCAAAGATGAGAGCTCCTTGTCAACACTGCCATGTAATGGCTTCTGTAGGAAAACCTGTTTTCTAAATCCTATGCTAAAATTCCAAGAATTCTCCATAAAACATAGACCTCATCCACCTCTTTTTCAGTGGAAATATGGTAAGTGTGGGTTTTTAAGTATCTGCTTTTCCACGAGATATTTTTGCATTTCCTTCAGGAAAGAAAAAAAAAATAAAATTACTGGAAATCTTAAGATTTTCAGCAAACATCCAATACTATTTATCCAGAAATGCTTTCACTGAAAATGCAATTAAGATTAATTATACCCTTACGTCTGTACGTGAGGCTTCCTAGAGACGCTACACAACCTAGATCCTGTGACATAGCCCAAAATGGTGTTAGGCATGCAGGGGAGACTGAAGGCCTGAAATGAATTCTAGAACTTTGTGAGACATTATAATGAACTACCTGAAAATAAATAAATTATTTAAAAAAAAAATAGAGGGAGGGGGGAAAACCAGTTTCCTGCAGTTTTTCATATAGTAAGAAATTAATGTAATGTTGTAATTTAGACGGACACTACAATTATGGTTTTTTTTCCTAAAAGTAATAGTTCCAAAACAATTGTAGATAAAATGTGAAAGCAAAAAATAACACTTTTATTTGCTACAGAGATGACAGAAGATAATTAATTCTCTTAGAAAAGAAAACAGAAGAGTTTTTATTAAGGGTCTCCATACATCAAACATTTTCTTCAATGAATCAATGGAGGTAAACCTAAAATTAGTGTAATAGATTATATTGCAAATATGTATGATTGCACAATTATTAGTGATGCTTTTAAAATCTGAAATTAAGGCCAATTATGACTATTTGAATTTAGTTTTAGAACTGCATACCTCCCATGCCTTCCAAGTGTTTTATACAAAACATGCTTAAGCAACTTATAAAAGCTCCTTTACATTGCAGTTAACCTGCTACTAGTGATATCTACAAGGATTCTTTTGTTCTGCAGGTAATAAGGTATAGTAAGAAATCAAAAGTTGAGAAAAAGCAAACCACATAACAAATACATGTCTGATTTGACTGTTCCATTTAAAAATAAGTTCTTAGAATTACAGATAAAAATTTGGAGAACATTTTAAAATCATATCAATCCCACACACTTTGAAAAGACATAGAACACTAGTGAAAGAACTGGGAGTCCAGTTGCTCAGCGTGCAGCCATAAGAATACCAATAATACTGGTTCTTTTCATCTTTCATAGGCATGCCGGATGAAATTAGTGTAAATGTCTACAAATGCTAAAAACATATTTCATTAAGTGTTGGTAAAATCCATCTGCTTTAATTAAAAAAATAATTTTTTGTTCCCCTTGGATAAAGATGTGCATTAAAAAAAGTTCACTCTAATAGCTTTAGGGTAATTAAGATTTAAACCCAACTTAATAAATCCTATGACAAGTAAACTAGATAGTTTTAGTTTAATCCCTTAGATAGCCTGACATGCAGTTTAAGGCACAATTAGACTCTTCAGAAAAGAAAGCTAAATATGGCCTACCACAAATTAAAAATGACAACTATTTCTAAAGGTATTTCTGAATACCTTTAGGGAATAAAAGCCTGCAAATAGGGAAAAAAATTAAAGAATGCAGACTGCTGCAATGTCTTTTGTTACAGCTTTGTAATTTTATGTATGTGAAATGACACAGCTAAAACAAGGGGATTACCAACTAATAACTTTTTTTTCCCCCCTTAAGTATCTATGAGTAGAAATACTGATTCACCTCCTGTCTTTAAAGTGAACATAAAGTCAGACAATATATTAAATCAGTTGCAATTGCTGTGTCTGAACATGGGCTATAAGAAATGGGTTAGAAAGGGCATTTAAAAAAGGATCTTGAAACAGGACTCAGAAACAAGATCTTTTAAAAATCAAACTGCTTTTAATTTAAAAATGACAAATATCAAACAGTTCAATAACATCCCGGTCTAGAAATATTTCTCCATATTACCCATAGCATGGGCATATGAGTCACTTGGATTAGACTTTTTCCCCCAAAACATAATTTGATTAAACTACTTTCTTAGAGTATTAAAATTCAAACACTAATTAAAAACTTCCAGGTCCACACTATAATTTATTATAAGCCTTTTTTATCGGATTTGTGTAAGGGGCTTTTCTCAAGATTCTACTGAGAGTAATAATTGGAATGAAAAGATGAAGGTGAAGATTACATGAAATAATATAAAGGAAGTGTTGCCTACTCTTTGGCATAGAACACACTTTCTTTAAGAAGGTGAGAAAGATCAATTTAGTCAGCATTCATTTACAGGTTATTCCTTCACTAAAATTATCAATCTGGAAACCTTCAAATTTATAGACAGTTTCGATTAAATGGTCACTTGTCCATTCACAGATGTGTAAGCTTGACAAATAAAAGGAATAATTTATTAATCATCAGCATGCTAGACAGGAGGACTAAAACATACAATCCTCATACAAACAGAAAATGTATCAGATAAGAGTAATGTACAGATACAGACCCCAGATAAAACACACCACATGAAAAATGCACTTTCAAGCCCTCGCCATCAGTTCTGAGTGATCTTGATCTGAGGCTAGATCCAAAGATTGCAGTGCTGATGGTGGACAGAATTTAGGCACTGGAGTTAGAAATTGAGATCGTGAAAAAGTTCACTAAAGTCTAAACTTAGAAAAATATAAAACTCTGGAAGTACTTGAGTTTCCAACATTAATATTCTCTAGGTATATTACCAGTCCTTTAAAGGAACCTCAGGCTTCACATCTTCGAGAAGTTTGGACCCTATTTTGCACCTTCACGGAGCTGAGGTACTTCCTATCACTGAATATCACTTTTCAATATGTAATAATCAATGACAGTAAAATATATTAGATCAATTAAGTCATAATTAGCAAATGGAATGGACACTCACCCTGCTCTCACCTCCTCTTCCCCTCTCCTTCCTTTCTCCTGACTATGTGAAGAGTATAGTTATAGGGCTTCCCTATTTAGAAAAATTACTATGAACATTATTCTGGACTCTGAATTCTGCATCAGAGCACACCACATAGTAAGCCTAATATTTGCTTCCTCACTTTGATGATATATTTTGTGTAAAGCATTTCATGAGAATGGTCCAGCTAAAACTCAGAAATTTATACACTGAAGATGAAACCAAAAAAATCAAAACCTGAATTTTTTGAGAATAAATACATTAGATAGCATGTACTTTAAAAATGCAAGATCTAGTTAAATGCATCTCCTATATACACCAGACCCCAGTTGAGAGGCAAGTTATTTTACCAAATCACGATATTTTTGTTGGCTTAAGGCAGGCACAATATGAAAATACTTGTAACAGCAAATACGTGTCACAAACAGGAGATCATATATTATGCTATTACAGCTTCTGAATACTTACAGCTCACAGGAACATCATGATCTTGCCTTGATTGAGAGCCAAGTACAATGAACCACGGCCAAGGGCACAAGGCTGAGCATGGTGAGCTATGGCACACGTGGCAGTGCAAACAGAGCGAGTGTAATGAACCTTGGTACAGGCTGTGCATCAGTGAGTGACAAGAGAACACCTGAGATGCTGGAAAATCATGGACGGATTTGACTGGCATCCTGTGATCCCTATCTATAAAAAACCCTGTAACAGAGACTGTAGGGAAATTTTGCCATATGGATGTTTGACATGCCAGGAAAGCAAAACATCAAGGTGGAACCAGCCCACATCACTGCCAAGCCACGGCCCAGAGCCCAAAACTGAGACTGGCCAGAGCAAGTGTCCCACATACCCCAGACTGGGCTCTGCCAACTCACTGGCACCATGACTAGGGCAGGTTCAGCTAACTTTGTGCACGAGAGCGGGTGTGCAGATTGCACTGTCACAGCCCAGCCCTCGCTTGGCCCATTTAACAACATGACCTTCACAGTGGCACATTGTCTCGTGTCCCTTCCCTCACCATGACAATATCCAATTACATGCTTTTAACCACATTCGATTCAATTTGTCTTGTGCAAATCATAATTAGCAAAGATAAATAAGAGGGTTTTTTATTTTACATTCAAAGCTCAGGAGAAAGCCCTGCTATTTTTTATGGGGTACAATAAGTAGGGCTATTTCATTATTATTATTTTTATTTTCCTCCTCCCTGTGTCCATATTATTCTACATCATACATAGAGAAGTAGTGAAGAGTATCAAAGTTACATACACAGCCTAAATAAGAAGTATAAAATATACTAGAAAGAATACTCTTGTCTTCAAATCTCTAGAACTGATCAGAGAAACTGTAAAGAATAGGAAAAACTTTTCCATGACAAACAAAAAGCCACAATTTTCAGACAATTTTCATCACACGAATTGTTAAAAAGAAGCTGCCACTGGACTACTTAAGCTGTCAGGATGATACTTGGCTTCCTGAGAAAAATTAAGAACACATTTTAAGTACTAACTCCGATTTGACCGTAGAATTAAAAGACAGAAGTGGTTGAATGTGTCAGGTTAAATGCATTACAGCCCATAAAGTGATGAGAAATACATGCCAGACAAACACCTGGACCATAACCTGCAGACCTGTCTGTCCTCCTGAAATATTATCACATACCCAATTTATAATTTCTGCATATATATAATTTCTGATATCCTATAGCTCAATGGACTTTGATCAGAGGGCAACCTCTGTAGGAGATGCAGGTAACTGGTAATATAACAATGGAATTTTATTTATTTGTCTACTAGTAAGAATAGTCCTTTTCATTATGAATTCTTTTTGACCTTGGGGATCTTTAAAATTTTTTTTTTGTGCAACTAGTGGACTAAACAAACAAAATTTGACAATAAATTAAGTATTTTTTTTAATTGCAAAATACCAGAGGCCAAACGCTTCATGCAGGAATGAAGAATTAGTGACTGAAGCTTTAATGTTGCAAATCCACATGAATATTAGTCTCTGGTATAATTGATTATGTCACAGAATGACTTTTTAGTCAAACTGAAAACTTCTCTTCAAGGATAATATTTTGATCTACAGTAAAACTAGAAGCTATCTGTCCCCAGATGGCTGTGCAACCTTTTACCTTCTGTTACTGCTCACTTGCATGCTGAACTGAAACCCTGGCATAACAGATACCGACAGCAACAGGCTAGAGAGCAGAACAGTAGTCTAATTAAATCTAAACATCTTAGACAATAAACTAAAAGTTTCCGTAAAGAATTGTTTTGTTCACTTTTTCAGAGGAGAGGTAAGTTTAGTAAGGTAAGCACCACAGGTCCTGGGAAGAAGGATCAGGGCATCCATTGGCAACAGAACTTAAACTTCAAAACTATTAGATTTTATACTGATTTATTTATTTTCAGCAAAGTGAGGACAGTTGCCTCTATTGAGCAGATGGAGAAATCTGTCATTTCTGAAAATTGAACTTTCTCCCTAGACTTCAGTGGGAGAGAAGAAACGGAGAAGCAGGTTTGTATTTGCAAAGACTGCTGTTTCTCTGGCAGTCAGCAATTTATTTGTGTTTTAGTTTCTGTTTTCTCTCAAGTAAAAAGCACCAATTAATTTTACAAACACTGCATTATTTGCTTACCGCCATTCTATGTGTACCGAGTAGTGAAACTACCAGACAGAAGCTCCACATTCAAGGTAACACTATGGAGAAAACCCCTTAGAATGGGCAGTTATTTCCATCTTTGAAAGGGAATATTCAGTAAAACAGATCAGAAATAAGGCATTAATGAAGCTCCAGCTCCAATTGTCTTTATTCTGAGGATCTAAAGAATCAGTGGCAGGATCCCTGATGCAAACCACATCAGCAGTAATCAGTGGGGCAGGGTAAGAAGCTCTTGCTCTTATATCATCCCCATTATTTTAAGAGTTGATTACTTGTTTATCTAGTCCTGTAGCCATTTGAAAACAGTGTTAAGATGGTTTTAATCTCCTTTCCTAAATTTTTAGAATTATTGTTTTGCAACTTTAAACTTTTTTTTTTTATTATTGGGGTGCAGGGGGGTGGGAGAGAAGAACATGATATAAAGGCAGTAGCAAACAGCATCAACTTTGCACACAACTCACTTCAGCCCACACCACATTACAAAGACTTTTTCAAACCATTTTATTTGTCTGAGCCTCATTGAAGTCAACCAAACAGATTCTGGAATAAGCCCAGTATGGACTTATGTTTCATCCTATGAATAGAAAGTCACAAATAATGTTACTACAGTCCCAATGGATACAAACACCAACAATCAATATCCACTCCCCATTCAAGTAGAAGAAAGATGTATAATATATGCCTTTGGCCTACCCCTAGCAGGGGGATAATGAAAAGCGATGATTCAAAAAGTTATTCTCTCATGCTACCAACCAAGCCTCCCTCAATATTCTTACCATCTCCCCAAAGAACTACAACAAAAATCTGTTTGCATGTGCCACAAATGAACAGGAAAGAAAATGGAGACTCTGGAGTTACCAAGTTTAAAAGAACTGGCTACATATATAAAGAGGTGCAAATAACTGTCTTCCATATTCCTCCTCTAGTCCACTGAGTCAAAAGCAAGGTCCAGAATTAACCTTGAGAGGCAAAAATCTTTTAAATCCTTTTCAATTTTGATAAATATATTCTTTCAAAAGGTTCATGAAACTGCTAATCTTCTCATCACAGTGACTGCCTCAAAGTATAAGCAACCGTGAACGGGTTCTTTTTATAAGGTAAAATGCAATTGATTACAAAGCAGATTTCCAGGTGGGAAAATGAAATTAATTTGTTAGCAGTTAATTAACCTCTATATCACACTATCTGATCTGTTTAATTAAAGCAGCAAAGTATGTTTATTTTCATGTATTCAGCATTGCTTTCTTTAGTTGATGAAAGAACACAAAAATAAAATAAATAATAATAAAGAAAAAAAAATATTTCTAAACTGATCATATATTATCTAGATTGTAAATGCTGGGACCAGTATAGTACAGGAGTTTAGTTAAAAAATTTGGTCATGAGTTTAAACCAGATTCACAGGAATTTGGCATCATGAAATCATACTTCTGGAGGTGCTAGGATGCAATTAGGCTACATCTCTTCAATAGCATAACTGAATATAGAAATATGCCAGGTCTCCAACTACATAAATCTGTAAAAATCTTGCAGGAAATTATTTTTTGCCAATGCCTGGACAAACCTATAATACAATTTGTTCCAAAGAAAATGAGTTTACATTTGTTACATTGCTACTGTGTTCTATTCATTATAGCCAACAAATAAGAACAAGTTTAGGTATGTCACAACCAGTGGTTACAAAATATTTAAAAGGATCAAATTTATGACACTATAGTGGAGTGAAAACTCAAGCATCTAGCTTCTTGGTGAAACATAAAGGTAACTAAAGACATCAGGTACATTCCAAGGCTTATTCAAAGCCACTTGTGCACTGAGGTTGGTGGTCTCTAGGATCTCTCTGGACTGTCATCATCATCTCAAACTCCAGAGCCTTAGAATCTGAGGACATATGTTCCTGTCTGTTTTTGAAATTATATTTCTATCACTTTTTGCATGCAGATTCGTATTTATTTAGCCCACACTTGGGGTCAGTCAGAAGCTGATAAAACTAATTAGTGCCAAGCGGAGCACAAATATTGAAAAATGCTGATAGATCACAACAGGAGACGAGGACCCTCAGTGGAGAAACCTTAATTCGCTTACCGCTTGCGTTTTCATCAGATGATAGCCAGGTAAGATACAATGTATAAAAAATGGACTAGGCAGAAGTGAAGCTCACAAGTCATGCTTGCCAGTATCACACAAGTAAATTTTTACTATCCTAATCCCTCTGGTTTTGCAATGTATTAACCAATTGATGGCCATAAGTAACTGAATGATAACTTTTCTATTTAAGTAATCATGATCAGCTATATAAAATGCAGAGCATATTCTTAGAGAGATTTATTTGCTTCTGGCAATAAAATGGATACTATCATTCTATAAACAAGATTATTCTCCCTTCCAGTTCTACAATTTTACCATGAACATAATCTAAATATATCTAACATAACTGTAGCAAACTCACTCACAAGCAACGTCACAAAGCTTGCACTGCAGCTACTGGAAATCCATTGACACAAGAGGTCAGCTACAAAAAGCAAGGATTGCAACACTGTGTTTTAAACCCATCATTTCAGCTCCTACTTCCTTGGGAACTTCACAACAGTTAATGACATTAAAACAACAAATAATACTAGCAAAAAAAAAGTCATAGGTGTTTCCAAAATTTTGTAGGAAGTTTGAATTATAGTGCAGGTAATTATTCTTAACCTGGACAATATGATGAGTGGATTGATAGTTAGATTAATTTTCAGCAGTCCAGGAATGATTGTGTGATCTTAAAGGCTACGAAGGCAAAGACTTTACACACAAAGACAAAATTTATTTGTGAATATATACCTTTCAGCAAGAAAATGAGAAAAAAAAAAGAGGCAACCAAATTATTTGAGTATATGTTTAGCTGCAAATGAAATCATTTGAATTTATGGTTTGATCCATTCAGAATATTTTATTAAATTACTGAATGTAACATATAGCAATTTGTATATATAATATTAAGTTAACAAAATGTAAAAATATTTTCCCTACTGAAATTATTCCAAAGAAAATAAAATCTGCATTATCAAAACAATATTTCTTTCATCCTCCTCTTTAAATTGTCACAGAAAACTTAGAGATACAATTCTAATAAACATTGTTTTCCATTGCATATCAATTACTACAAAACATATGTCTTCATTTTACTTTCTAAAAAATGCTTTGAAATTAAAGCAGAATACATGTAAGACTATTTTTTTATATTTACATGCACACATATGCTTGGAGAATATATCCAATGGCTGAAACAGTTGCACAGAAACAGAAATTTCCTCCTCTATTTAATTTTCTTCTCTATTTCTCCCTTCACAAGAAAATAGTATATGGCAAGGACTAGATTACACAAAGTCACTGTAACTAAATTCCAAGCAAAAATACCCAGAAAACATTAATGTCTTTTAAGAATCTCACTGCAATAGAAAAAATGCCTACATTTTGTATAATTTTCTTTAAACTGCAACAGCAGAGGGTTTCATGTATCTCTTTCTTTCCTCTTTTTTACATATGTAAAGACTAAAATACAAAGAGGTTATAACATGTATTTTTGCAGGGAAATGAAACACACATTACTTTTTCCTTAGTACTACATCACTGTGTAAACAGGAAAAAATAATTTTCATACATAAATTATGGAAGCCTGATGTAAACTTTGCATCCCATTTTATATAACTGACACTAACCTGTGAAGTTAATGATGTCAAATAATTTTTTTAAAAGCATTTGATTTCTTACCCTCTCTGTATCAATTCTTCATTTTGTTTATTCAATCACTTAAAATGTGTCCACAAAAAACACCCCGGAGTTGTAACATACAAAAAAGCAATTGCTGTAACTATCTTATACAATTTGCATTAAAATAAAATGAAAACCAAAACAAAACCATGACAAAATCTCTATTTCCTACTGAACATGAAAAGTATCTTTCCAAAAGGTAATAAAGTTCAAAACACATCAGGCCATGTCTTTTTTTCAGATGGCTTTGGTTCATGCACATAACAAATGTGTCTGACATATTGACTGCTAATTATTTTAATGAGCCTCTTACAAAGATAAATCTTACCCATTTTGCTAAGATTTTACTTTAAATGACTTTGTTACATGTCTGATGTCTTACAAGGAAAGCAACTGTGGGCAGCCGTTACCAGGCTTTAAGAAATATCCTATGCTCACCTAATTAATAAAGAACAGAAGGAATCATAATTTAATTACTCAGCTTTGACATTCATTTTGTGCATGTTTTGCACTCAATCACTGCAATAAAGCAAAGCTTCATGAGTACACCTTATTTCAGAAGCAGTTCAGTAGCATGAGACAAGCTAGCAGCTGGAAAATGTCATTCATTTTACTCTTTAAAGTAAATTTATGAAGACTTTTCCAGTTAATCACTACAAGTAAAAGGACCATATCAAAAATAATTAAACATAATTCCTTTTTTTTTTTAATTACTGGATAGATTACACTGGTATGTTGGAATTCATGCAGCAGAACGGTAGGATTTAAGAGCTGTATCAACATCTTCCTATTATGTTTCTTATTCTCTATCCTAACAACTGCACTAAATGAACAGTTATTTGTGTTTTCTTCCATGAATCACAACAGGGGGTTTCACTAATTGTGTGTTTGATGGTTACACCACAAACTGCAAAGAAATACAGAGACACCCAAACTTCTCAATAAGCTGGCTCAGATATAACAGGGTAAGGCACCCGGATGAGCATTTGCACTGTCACAACCACAACCTGCTTTATTTCAGGGAATCTCATACATCTCTTGTGTCCTGGTTTAACCCAGCTAGCAACTAAGCCCCACTCAGCTGCCTGCTCACTCCCCACATCAGGATGGAGGAGAGAATTGGAAGAGTAAAAGGGAGAAAACTTGTGGATTAGATAAAAACAGTTTAATAAGTTAAGCAAAAGCTGTATATGCAAGCAAATCAACAAGAAATTCATTCACCAACTCCCATTGTCAGGCAGGTGCTCAGCCATCTCCAGAAAAGTTGGGCTCCATCATGCATAAAAGTTACTTAGGAAGATAACTCCAAATGTCCCTGGCCTCCTCCTTCTTCCCCCAGCTTTATGTGCTGAGCATGACATTATATGTCATGGAATATGCCTCTGGTCAGTTGGGGTTAGCTGTCCTAGCTGAGTCCCCTCTCAACTGCTTGTGCATCTCCAGCCTGCTGGCTGGAGAAGTAGAAATGTCCTTGACACCGTGCAACACTGCTCAGCAATAGCAAAAACATTCCTGAATTACCAACAGTTTCAAGCACAAATTAAAAACACAGCCCCATACTAACTACTATGAAGAAAATTAACTATTCCAGCCAAAACCAGCACATCTTGACAGCAGAAACTGCAATTCAAAAAGACATCAATCACCTTTTTTAATAGTGAAATGACTTCTTTTCACTATCCAGTCCTGTCATTTTCTAGAGATAGTAGAGGGGTTCTTTCTTATTTTTGCTTTTTTCCTGAGTACTATGAAATACAGGTAAAAACTACCAAAACAGATGTTCTTGGAAAACAGGGAACAAACAAAAATAAAGGAAAGCAGATGTTATTTACATCCTCCAATGCTTTTGTGGAAGATGCTCCAATACTTCAGTACTAAACAAAACAGAACAGTCCACCATACAAGCAGGAGGAAAACAAACAAAACCAAAACCAGATTCTTCTTTAACGATTTTGTGTTTGCATATAACTTAGGTAAATTCATTTCTACCAGTAAAAATTGAGAAGTAAATAGTAAAAGTAGTAATAGCAAAAAGCAAGATGCTCAAACATAAAGCTACATAAAGAAAAACAAGCAAGACTGTTGAGCAATTGATGATACTAAAATACATTCTTTAATATTTTTGTTTGTCAATGAATCTGGAATTGCGGATGGAAACAGAAAAAAGATTGTATCTTTTTTGTATCTTTTTAAACCTGGCTGTAGTCTTTTTCTTTTCCTTTGGAGAAGTTCCTTTTTTACAAAAAATAATCTTTTTCAGTAAAATTGGGATAAGAACTAATTATATCCTACAGACATCCTGCAATGGTAAGAGCAGTTAGGACCCAACATTTACTAACACACACTTAGGACAAGTGCTCTCCCCTGGCACTGGCACTGGGCAGCACCTCGAAGCTCCCCTACTTGCCCATGGGCCCAGGAGCCCTATTTCAGCTTTCCTCAGCCCTTGCCTCAGTGACGGACTAGAAGGGCCTGTCTGTAGCCTTGCCTTTGGTCCCATATCCTAGATGACCTCTGTCCTGCAACAGACCCCTTGGATGCACGCTGCAGCTCAAATCCTGCTCAGCTGTTTCCCTGGCCCAATCCCTCTTTCCTTCTGATGGTAACCCCTAAGACGGACCCTGAGTTTTCTTCTTTGCTCATCATGTCTGGAATCATCAACAGAACCCTGTTACCAGCACCCAGCCCTGCTTGCCCTAATCAGACCCATGGGACTGCACTCCTCAGTGAGGGCATTGTCTGCCTTGGGTCATCTCCAGCTCCCACAGGCCTGCTTTGGGAGCAACCAACCCTTGCTGCTGCCTGACATAGCATTGAATGCATATGTGCATTTCCCTTTCTTCCCAGCTTTTTTAACTCTGCTGTAGCCCAGGGGTAGAAGTGAGAACAGTCCTGGGTTTTAACAACTCAGAGAAGGAATGAGCTAGTTCTTAACTTGCACACCTTCCTAGTTCAGAAATTGCATACAATTTCAAAAATATTTTACATCTAATATACATAAATCTTATTATAGGTGGAGAATTATTGAAGTTCACAGCATTTTGGCACTCCCATCAGAATCTACGGTAACATACACAGGGCTTGGGCCCTTACACTTTGTATAATTCACTTCAAAACTCCTGTACTGTAAATCTGCAAAGGAAACCCAGTGTTACAAACCATGTCATAGTTCTTCTTCATAAAAGAGTACACATAATTCATAATCATAGCATAATTTGTATCATAATTATTTTCATTAAAATAGTGGGATATTTGCCTTACTGGTGTTGGTAGAATGTCCAAGAAATTCATTAAACTCATGTATTTTTCCTTTGACACTCCTTCTTCCAATTTTCAAGCTAAATTTATCCATAATTGCTATACATCTATTGCTCTAAAGAAAACTTGGTTTTTCTTGAACAGCATTTTCTCTTGGTGTTTTTTCTTGACACAAACTGTTTACTGATCTGTGACCATGGTATTTTTTAGGACAGAGAAGGTATGATGTCTGTGTTTCAAAATAACATGCAAATCAATCCTGAACAGACTGCTGCTCATCCAATGTGCTTGTTACAGCTTGCCCTCAAGACACTTAGGTAATATCCAGATGTATTCCGTGGTATAGCATGCACCAGGAACTATTCTCAACTGCTTGTGCAGGCAGGCCCTCCTTCACTTTCTACATGACTCCAATGTTAACCCAACAGGTTTTATACCTCAAATACTTTTACATGTCCTGATGTAACTGATGTAGCACCTGAAGCATGCTAACTCATGACTTGAAAATACTATTTACTAAGATGTACCACTTTCTTCACATTATTCCAGAAACTTTGAGCAGAAGAACATGCAAACTCATACAGGTTATGACTCAGAGCCTTCTAGATATCACCAAGAGAATTCACAAGATCATATCTAGTTTGAACCCTGACAATCTATGCCACTTGGTCCAACAGTCAAGTCCACAGAGTTGTTTTATTCATTATAGACATAAGCTTTAGAAATGTGGTCCAGTTACAATCTTGTACTTATTTCTGCTTCCATAGAGTCACTTCCCCTATGAAAGCCTTTCATAGCAGTCAGGCTGGTATTGCTGGCCCTGTGTCTTTTACTCCCTACCCTGCACTTTGTGGGAGTCAGAAAGTGTCAAATGAGCTATGGCTTTAGGCAAGTTCCAGGCTCTAATCAAAAACTAACTCTGATCCTCATCTCCTACATTATCCGCCAGTTTTCCCTTTCTACTATTCATACGTTTAAAGAGCAACTTTTCACCTTGAAAGCAGAATCTCAAAACATGACTTACATTACCTGAAAGCTTTATGCAGCAATGTTAACACCAGCATATCTTTACAGATATGTTTCATAAATGTCTTGCTCGAAGACTGTGCTGAAGACTGTTGCTTTGTAGTGTCATACATAGGCTGTGCCAGGGCTTATGTTTCTACAAGAAGAAACTTTATGAATGGTACTCAGCTACAGAAGCTTTGAGGCAGAATTGGGGAAGTGCTATGGCAAGACTACTTACTTCCTCAATGAGTATTTTAGAATACTGTAAGCATAGAAGTCATTTAATCTACTATATCTATAGCAAATTAGATGAAATGAAACTTGCCTCTATAGAGATAATTCAGTTTGATAGAAAACTTTTGCTGGAAGTCTTTTTTCACTTTTTAGGTGGAAAAAAAATCATGACATACAAAGCATTAAAAGTTTTATCAGGAGAAAACACTAGAATTTTGTGCAAGCACAGAAAAATATCAGTAGCACCAAGTTCCTTAGTTTTACTTTTCCCATGTGTAACTCCTAAGAAATGCAAAATTGAAGTTCCTCACTTGAGAAATGGTAATGCCCTAAGGACTAAGAAAAGAATCCTATCTGAATTAATTATTCATCAGGGATTATACATCCATTTTTAAAAGCAAAGATCTGTTCTGGATTAGTATAGTGTCATATTTTTTTTCTTCATGTTTTCAAGAGAATTACAACATACAATGCTTCAGTGCAGTATAATTTGGGACTGCCAAATGAAAAAAGAATGATAGTATTTTCCATAAATGTATAAATTACAGGCAGTCATAAAGCTGGCCTAGAGCTCTCAAGACTTGCTAAATCCTAATGTCCCTCCAATGAGACCTAGAGTTGTTTGTGTGATTAATTATACAGTTCTGACTTGCTCACAGTTGATAGCAAAAATGAACCAGAAAAAAGTAAACAAATACTTAACAACCCACATTTCTGGTCAAATCAGGTAGAATTTTTTAATGTTTCTTTGCGTGGTGTAGAAGAATCTTAGCATATCGTTAATTTTGAAGAGTCTCTCTGCTTCATGTTATGCACATCTCTTGCTTTGTGACAAGCCTACTGAAATATCAGCCACTACTTGAATCACACATTATCATTTTCAGGGCATAAAGAAGGCTCAATTTCACTTTTTGTCTAAATTCTAATGAGAATTACACTATACCCAGAGGACAGAAGGATAGGGATTCCCAAATCCCTCGAGCAAAATGCAGCTCTTAATAATAGAATTGTCTAGTACTCCCAGAACATTTTAAAGGCTATGCAGAACGTGCAGAATGAAGCTCCTATTTAAATTTCTATTGTATTTCAATTGCAAAATAGTACAGACATCAAATATTTCTGTTTTCAACTACTGCATAAGCCACAGTTTTTGAGACATCACTTCTTGGTAGTACGCTTTAAGCATGTAATGTTTGGAAAATGCCACATGTTTTTTCATGGAATTTCCTTGACATTGCTGAGGCCTGCAAACTTTTAAACACGTAAACCTTTAAAATTCCATGTTCACTCCTTTCTCTAAAGATGATGAGTTGTGACAAAGACAAGCAGAATTTTCATCTAGTATTTTACAGGAATCCTGTGGCAAAAGAACAAGGTAAGCTATTGAGGCTTGCATGACTCCTGTGGGTTTGTAATTTGAAAAAACAGAAGGAAATGGAGTGAAGAAAAACACAAATACCTCTATATGCAAAAATCCAACCCACTAATTTCAGAATTTCAGAAAGGCTCTCTTTTTAATATGATAAATTACTTGCAGTCATAAGTCCATATCTCTATTTTCCCAGCATTTTTTCCTTTCCACAAGAAACATTTAAAAAATATTTTGGGTCTAATTTGCTTTTAAAAAAACCTAAAATCTCTGTTTGCTATTATGAAAGGCATTCTCTGAAGTAAGAATCAAAACTTTGCAATGTTTTCTGAATTCCTCAAACTTTTAGAAGTCTGCCTCCACTATGAAAAGCTATGCTTGAATGTTACTGAATTAATCCATTGATTAACTTTTTGTGTATGCTTAGTTATATCAGGTTTTTTTATTTTACTCCAAAAAAAGACCTGACATTATCTTCTCTTATTAGTAATTCAAAACCAGCAGAATTAAATAGGTTAATGCTCCAATGTTCTTCCGAAACATTGGCAGATTTTCTAAATTTAGTGTAAAAAAGGATCAGGATAACATGAATGTGATGGGCAACAGGGGAAATGAATTTACCTAGGAGATGATGGAAATAGAGGAAACTAGTTAGATCCCAGTTATCCTGGCAACAATGAACAAAGGAAAAAGATGCTGTCAGTTTTGAACTCAAAATATCTGGTTAAGAAGCTTACAGACAAAATAAATGGCATCCTTGAAGTTCATTTCTAATTGATTTTACTGATCCACCAAAGGTAGTAAAGCAATGCTAAGAATGACTTATCACAGATTTACACTAGCAGATGAATTTGAAGGTGGAAGGCAAAATAAAAAAGTTAGCTTCATCTGTGTTACAAATTCAATGAACTCTTGGAAAATATGCACAACAGCAGTCTGCAGAAAGCTTTTCTTAACATATTATACTTCTCTATTCTAAATTAAAAATCCTACAGGGTGTTAATAAATTGAGTACAATAGTACATCTTGCTTTTAATAAGAATTTTGTTCAGAAAGCACATTAAAGACTTATTCAAAATGAAGGCGATAATGCATATTTATGGTGTCTTAATAATGAGAAATCACACCTTTCTTTCTTTTATTCTTTCCCAGCTCCTTCTTTCCACCCTTTTTTTAGAAGGTGCACATTTTTTAAATTAGTTGCCTGGTCAATAAGTAAAAAGAGTATTGGATGTCTGTAAACATATTTGATTTTTCAGATGGAATGATTAAAAGATTCAACAATGATTGAAGGTGGTTCTTTGCTTTACTCTAAAAGCTTTTTTGGCAAGTTCCCTACCAGGGAAGCACTTCATTGCCCAGATGAGATCCTTGGAAAGATTTATATTATCTAGTTATGCTCCCATTCTCAATGTAAGCATATCAAGAGATGACAAATAATGAAAATATAAAGATCAAAAGATGCAGCAGAAAAGCTAGCTTGTGTATAGTTATACATTTAAAATCCCTGCATGTATATAATCTTGAGCCTGATTTTAAGGCTGCAGTTTGCCATCTTCTTTTTCAACTTCCTAATTTGTTTAAAATTACTAAAGTCTGAAAAAAAACATAAATCAAGGATTAAAAATGTGATTACAAATGTGTTCAAGTGATTAATCACACTAACACTTATACTGGAGTTATAAAGGATCAGATTAGTTCTTATATAATGGAACAAAAGCATAAAAAAGCTCTCCTGTGGCAATTGAGATTTTAGAGGAAGTCAATGATTTCTAGACTCAGAGACTCACTTGAGAGAGCCTAGGAAGTTATAAAACTCCAGGCAAGCTAGGAAGAGGCATTACCCTTAAAAAGTTTTCTATTCACCTGCTTTTTTTTTTTTTTTTTGCCACTAAGACATATTTCTTACATCTAACTAGCATCTCCTAAAACTTTGTAAACCAGGAAACACCGCTGAGATATTGCGAAAATAAGAATCTGAACATTAAGTGCAAGTTTCTTGGGATGGACAAGTGGACAGGGGTTTCTTGTTCCCAGTAGGGAATGCCAAACAAATTCTGCACTCATCTGGTGAAGCCTATGGTGCATGTCTCCAAACAGGCTTCAGCATGGGTGCATTCATAGTGAATTTCCACATTAAGATTAATCGCTTTTTATTAATTACAGAGATCCTGGGAACGTAAGGTGAGAGTGTTTCAAATGCTCTAAGTGCTGTATCTCCTGTCTCATTTTGAGAAAATGCTCTAGAAAACTTGCAGAAATGTCTGCCCCTGCAACACTCACAGTACATTTTTATGAATCAAAAAGGTATAGGCAATTTGATAAGCATCAGATAAACACCAGAATAACCTCTAAAACCACTCAGTTTCAGTAAACGTGATTCCTTCTTATTTCTTCTACACCTCACCTTCCTACCACTCCCAGTGCACACACAGATCTCTGTCCCTTGAGAAGAAATATGTCAAAGTGCAAACAATCACTGGCAGAGAAAAGGTGATTTCATTCCATTCAGTGACATCTGGCACATTTAATTTAAATTATACACAAATGAAAGCTATAGGTCACAGAAGAGAAGGTGGCACAGAGCCCTTCAGAGAATAAAGTATTATCCTCCTTAAAACCTTGACCATCTGCCTGTCAATTTAAATCAATCACTCAGCATATTTTTTTCCAAATCACACACTCTTTAGAAGTGTGAGGTCTTATCCAAAATTAATCTAAATCAATGGAAGACTTATTTCACTAGGTTTTGGATCAGAGCATTGTGTAAAGATACAGACAGCTTTGACACTTTGCCCATCTTTAGTGTTGTTAAAACGTTCACAAAATTATGAAGTATATATCACTTCACTGGGAAAGGATCCCATGCTTACTTTGTGCCTGTGGGGACCAGTTCCCTGTACCCCAGGTCTGGAGCCAGATCTAAATAGTATCATTTCCCACAGATGCTCTTTGCACCCAAGAGGACGATCAGAGGTACAAGCCATAAGAGAGCTCTATCCTCTCTCCAATGATCTGAGAGGAAAAGTATTCTAGTTTGTTTTCTTCTGGGAGTTTTTCCTTCTTTCAAAAGACAAAGTATGCTTACTAAGCTGTCCCTTCACAACAAAGCAGTATTAAAGCTGGAAGTTTGATGTTGTGTTTGCTTTCCAGTTGAGGCCTTTAAGATGTAATGTTTAGTGTTATTGTAACATCCACAATAAAAAGTCCTTAAAATCTTCGACCTGCAAGACATAGCAAGCACAGAGAGATAACTACGACTGCTCCACTCTTGCGGGTCGCCTCTTCGATCAGCTCTTGTGACGTGAGACTTGTTTTATCTCAGTTATCCTTTTTATCTTCCATTTCTTTGCCGAGCAACTTCTCACTACAGTTTTATGCAGCCAGTATTTGTACAAAAGAGAAAAATAATCATAATTCTGAAGTAATATTTGCATGAATTTTTGCCTTTGCTTTTAAGCCCAGCTGATACATAAACACCAGCCTACCCATTACCATCACAGCAAATGCTATCTCAGAAATACCAAGATTCAAAAAAATTATCATTTACACAGACTATAAAATGCCACTATTGGTTAAACGATAAGGCATATTGAAATGATTTTTCGTGTGGCATTTTAATGTGATAATTAATTCCTCTAAGTCTGAGTTTTAGTCTGCATATAAGTGGATGCTAATAGGCCATCCATAAAGACTCCCCTTGTTAAAATACAAATGAGATATCCCTTACGTTTATACATGTGTAAGTACAATTAATATTGCAACCCAACTAGAAACAAATTGCTTTAGTTAACCAACCATTGCAAGGCAATAAAATGTGGTATCAAATGTAATTGTAGAAGATCCATTTGGAGAATAGCAGCAATTATTTCATACAGAATTCTCCCCTTCTTCTTCCAATTCACGTGCAATTTTTTTCAGGCATCTCTATGCCAGAAAAATAATTGGACCATCACAATTATCAAAACCACCCCCCTTTCAGTCTGCAGCATACAAGGAAATTCAAACTGACAAGGCTGTTTCATTTAGAAATACTGGTATGCACCTCTGGTTTGTAACTGCATTAATCTAAAAACATTTAAGTAGGTTTTATTTCTCCAGCTGTACAAGCAGCTAGGGAATTGGGCTACCAATGGAGTAGGAAGCAGAGAATGGCATTTCTTTATTTGCCTGAAGCTAAGGACTTTGGAACTGCCTTCATAAACATCACAAATATTCTTTAAATACTTAATAGTTTTCTAATAGCTAAGTATTATTTTAGGGCTATAGATGTAAACTGTAGTTCAGGTATTTTAAATGAATTTGTGCTTAATCAGGAAACAACATGTTACAATCCAACATTCATGATTTTTTTCCTTTATTTTTACTCTGAATATATTCAGTGTTTTTAATTATTATTATTTCTTTAAATAATTTTGTACTTTTTAGTGAATTAATTAGTAATTGCCAGAATTGTTTTGACACTAATTATCAATGCAAAATACCAAAATCCATTATGGTCTTTATCTTCGTCACTTAGCTAAAAACTAATGGTAGGTATATAAGATACATTCTCCTAACTCTTTTATTTTTGCTCTTGAGATAGTCAATATATACCTGACAAGTGCTCATTTATTAATAAAAAGAATAGATAGAGCCCCCAGCGTCAATCTGTGTATCTAGAAAGCTATGCAAGGTGACAGCAGCATAGGAGTATGAAAATATTTTAGCCAGCACCAGATACTCAGTGAGTTGCTGGGTCACAGATTACCAGGTTCAAATTAACATCAGTCTGAGATTTCTATGTTCACATCTATTTTTGGTCTTGGTAAATATAAATGATTATTTTAGATAAAACCAAAATAAAATTTAAAAATTCTTAAACTTTGGTAAGGATTCATTTAACTATTGATCTTGACAAGATCATAGAGCAGGTCCTCCTGGAAACTATGCTAAGGCACATGGAAGACAGAGAGGTAATTTGAGACAGACAACATGGAAGAATAAGTGATGTCATCTACCTGGACTTGTGCAAAGCATTTGATATTCTCCCACACAACATCCTTGCCTCTAAAATGGTGAGACATGGATTTGATGGATGGACCAT
>VYZX01020705.1:4926-27069 GCA_013401335.1 Brachypteracias leptosomus | reverse complement strand
CCTGCACCTGGGCTGGGACAATCTCAACCACAAATGCAGGCTGGTCAATGATTGGATTGAGAGTATCCATGAGTAGAAGANACCAGAGAGGTGGTAGATACCTCACCCCGGAAGTGTTCACCATTCGATGACTCTGATTTATCAAAAAGTCAAAATTTTCACTTTTGCTTTTCTTTGCTTGGTCTTCTTGAAGCAGCTGAAATATAATATACTATAGTAGTAGAAATATTGGAAGAAATTCTACTCTCTTTCAATTACAAATAGTAGGGAAAAGTCATTTTAGTAGATGCAGATTTGGGTTTTTTTCCATGGTTTAGTCCCAGCTTTTTTTCTAAAAGGCAAGAAAATTTTCTCCTTTAGACAATTCCAACAGTTTTTACATGAAATTATTAGCTGAAATAACAAAATTGAGGCTGTGGGACCAAATCTGGATCTTCAAACATTTTTCCCTGTGCTAGCTGATTTCAAAGGACCATATCTGAGGATGCTGAATTTTTATTATACTGAAACATTAACCTTCAAATAAAATATTTAAAAATCTTAAATGCTTACATACTTTTTTTGCTGCAAACTATGCAATAAGCATTCATATTTTGAGTAAGATGTTAGAATAGGCACTCGCAATCTTCTGTTTGACACATCCCTTGTAGCTCTGTATAGACTTCGGTATTATGGCCAGACCTGTTTGCCCTTCCACTTTTGGATTTGTTCCACTGAATTCAGCCAACACATACCTCCTCAGAAGAATTGCCTGTGGTATTTTCTCCTTAAAACTCCATAGGCTATTATTCAGCTGCAATCTGACTGTCAAGGACATTGCTGATCGTGAGCTCATTAGAAGCAGAAACAGATTGTCCCAACAAGTTTCTTTCTGCACTGACTCCTGTGCAATGCTGCTGGAAGGGCTTTCATCACCCAAAATCAAATCCCAGACAAGAAATAAACCTCATATACTGTACGATGGAGACCATTCATAATGCTATCACAAGTACTTTAAGAATCTTCATCCACATAAAGTTTCCACAGAAAATAGAAAGTCTTCTATTTTCCATTACAGCCATTAGGAGAATGAATCTTCCAGTGAAAATTAAGTTTATCAGAAAGATCTGTGTGCAAACTAATTTGAGCAGGCATTTTCAAAAAAGCAGGCCAGAAAAGAAGAAAGATTACTTCTGGCAAAAATGGAACAAATTAAATTATAAGAGGCTTAATACATTTATTTGAAATTTAATTGCATAACCTAATGTCAAGGTTATTATACGGTGCACACTGTTTTCATCCAAATTCAAAACAGTAAAGTACAATCTCACTTTGCAGTTACTTTATTATAAATCCAACAGCATTTTTTAAATTATTTTATTCTGACCACAGTCTTTGCCTGAGTCACAACATTAATATAAAAACACATTTGAAAATTACTTTAAAATCTCTCCTTGGCAATTAATTCTGATATGACCAAAAGCCTGTCTGGCATGACTGACTTCTCTGCAAGTAAAGGGCAAAAAGAAAATCAAGAACAGAGCAGGTTGTGCACATTGTTGATGTGATGCCAGTGTGTATAGTTAGAAGCAAAATTATTAGAGATAGAATCTGACTGTATTCATACCGTTCTGCACTGAGTCCATCAAACTTGCACATTTTGTTTTCTCAAAACAGAGACAGATTAGTAGAAAAGGTCACTGTAGTATTTTCATTATTACATCCCTATGGAATATACTTTCCATGTTTTACCATGTATTAGAGGCTGTGCCTGTGCAGAGAGCACACTTAAGAGCATTCAGGCTGTGTCCAGACACTCTTTGCACTCCTAAAAGCCAGTTATTCTTACCTGAATTATTTGGTCTGACCTTAGGGGCTTTTTTTTGTCTGTATGTTCTTAGATCTCCAAGTGTCTCAGGAACACTGGATCATATGGTACATTATAAAAAGCCATTGTGCATTTAACTGTGTGTCACTATGATTGCAGTGGATGTGCAAACAGTCTAGGTTTGTGGCAGCATCACGTAAAAGCACCATCTGCTTTTATGTCTGAAGGAACAGGTAATGAAGGCATAATAAATGACTCTGACACTTAGCAGGGAAACGTAGCCTAAAATTACCAGGCTTATAATCATGCAGCACAATATTAATTTGGGTTGATTGGGAATAAAGAATTAATATTGTAATTTTACAATCATCTCGCTTGTTTTTCAGTCAAGTCTGAAATGATTGAAGACAGTTTAGTGTTTGACCAGGTTAGGGCCTCTTTCAGTAGTACTAGAATATTGAAGAGAAGAGATGCAGTTGTTGAAGTATGGATAAGGATTCTAAGAAAATAGTCTACGACACCCAATATAGACAGTCATGTAAATAACCAAATCCATCCGTATTAAGCTTTTTCCTGCTTTTTCCCACCATGTAAGCAGAAAACAGCTTGCAAGAATCTTTTCTATCTTCTATGCTTCAGTGCTTGAAGTAGCATGCTTTTAACTGATAGTAACCATCACTCAAACGTCTTCTCTGTAATCATTCCTCAGATGTCACAACAAACAGACGTCTTGTGTACAACTCAGAGCTACATCCCTGGGTCTGCGAAGCTCCCTATGAGCTTCAGAAGTGAAAAGTCCACTTTATTCTCTAAGACACCCAGACTGAGACTCTGTTTACTGAATAAAATAAAATGCCCATTCATGGTCAGTAACTACTTCTGTGGTGAATATATAAACAACATGTTTATCTAAGAATACAGTTAACATTTCAAAGAGGAAAAATTCAACAATGTTAGAAGGAGGAGAAAAACTGAAACTTACCCCAAAGTCATCCCTCCACTGATGCAATGCTTGGTATTTCTCTGCTTCTTTAGCAAGGCGCTGAAGACCAAAGAGAGAGAGGACATACATTTTAGTCTTTACTGATTCTCCATGTAGCAAAATCTTTCTTTTTTTAATTTCTTCATATACATGTTTTCTCTACATAATTTTCTATATATATATGATTTTTTGCACTTTATATTTGAATAAATATGCATTATCTCATTGCAAAAATGCTTTTCCTGTATTATTTGCTTAAGCACTGTAATTATGCATTCTAAAACGTAACCCTCATTCCACTGTCATTTAAGAAGTCCTGGTTAAGTCCAAAATCCATCAATATCCTTCTGAAAATACTTTTTCCTTACACACACCACCTTGCCTTTTATGTATTAATTTAATCTATCATCCAATGGCAAGTATTTATTAGAATCTTAAAACATTGTATTATGGGCATTTATTTCTCTATTAAATTATTTAGCTTCAATTTTAGAAAGTACTGACATCCCCTGTGATTATTAATGACTCATAAAAACTCAGCAATTTGGACTAGCTGTAGCCTGGTCCTGGACTGAATACACATTAGCAGCTGAAAAGTATCAGTCATGCTCCTAGAGGATATTTTTCCCATTTTAATTAATTTGAAAGAAATCCAGTTTTTCCACTGAGCCCCATGGGAAGCAAAGCACTATGCACAGGGAGGATCAGATGATGCTCTTTCAAATCAATCTCTTGTACAGATACATTCATTGGGTTGGTGACTTTTTCCTCATACAAAGTTAGAAGTCTTTGAAAAAAAGCTGTTTGTACATGCTTATGAGAAGTTTACTACAATTTTGCATATAAAATTTGCCAAGAGCAATGCATGTCATCCAGCTGAGCTGCACTCAGCATCCCCAGCACCGGCAGCCCCGGAGGCAAGCACCCAGCCTGAAAGCAAGCAAGTTCACTCTGATGGAGCAGCTACCTGACGTGACTGGAGTTCACGTGGACTCAGCCATGTCTAATTGTTGAGTGACTTACTTTGAGAACTAAATTATTTTATAGCCCAATAATCATTCTAACACCTTCTTCTGGGTAGTCATGGTCCCTTTCTAAAAGAAATAGCCTGGCTATATCCACCAGATAACTAGGGATGAAAATGTTTTCCTGTGTAACAATATGTGCACAGCAAGCCTGATGACCCTTTCAGTATTCTAACCTAATCCTACACAAAATGAACTAGTGGCCTAAGTCACATTTTCAGTTGAGTCAACTGTCAGTTCTTGCTAACAACCAAAAGGAGTATGAGCAGAAAGTTCATGTAAGCTGAACAGAGATGGTGCTTTCAGAACCTCACCTGAGGCCAATCCAGGATAACAACCACTATGTTATCTGATCCCATGAGAGCAGTTCCTCTCCTGCTTCTAACAACTCTCAGAATTATAAATTTCACAAAGAAAAACTTAGGATCTTTTCCTTTAACAGTTACAATCATTTTGTACAAACAAAAAAACCCCAACAAACCACTGTGCTCTGCTGCCAGCAAACACATATCTCCACTCCTTCATGTTATTGTCACTTCAAATGATTCTTAGCTAATAGAAAGCTACTAGCATCTTACAGGCACTGCCAACTGGAGGTACCCTCTAGAGTAGCCAAGTACCACATTTATAAAACAAAAAGTATGATATAATTTGATGCATAATACTGGGAAAAAAGCACAGTATGATTCTCCCTTGACTGCATTGGACAAACACCTCAGATACCCACAGTATTTTTGGTTTTACGGTAATAAATAACTTTGTCCATCTAATTTCTTCACTAAATATAGCCAGTTTTGCATCTAAATTTGTATATCCTCTGATAAGTTTATGCCAATGAAGCCATGGTTCACCAGATTGTAGCAAAGTGAGATACAACACTTACTGCATATGTAAATAGCTGCAGTTAACACTGCCCTCAGATTTCCCTCACAGTCTGCTTCACTGCCTTAAGGTACCCAGAGAATTGCAATTGTTTTCCACAAAAGACAGTAGAACCCAAATGGATAGATAGATTGTGAAGTAAAATATATAACGAGCATTAACTACTGGGAATTTTGCATGGAAAGAACTGCAGACACATTTGAAATTCCTCAGCTCCCTGAGAAGTTTGTAGACTCCTCAGCTAATCTGCACTATAAAGTGAAAATGCTAAAAATAAATTAAAAAATATAGCTTATGTTTTGTTGTTTTGGGGTTAGGGGGTTTTTTGTCTCAAATGGAGAAAAAAAGGAATATCCCTCACCAGAAGATATTGTATTGTATTCTTATTCTCCTTGAAGAATTTTTCAGCCAGATTGAAGTTAGAACCCATCATAACTGTGTGAGCAACCTGCTAAAGTAACACCACATGCAATTTCTACAGCATTTTATACCTTAAAATAGCTTCCAAAATGAGAAGCTGTCATTTGGGTTATGTATACAGAGCTCTGTTAATATAATCAAGCTCATACACAAAGCACAAGCAACCAGTTAAAGAGAAACAATAACAAACAACAAGAAAACGGCTATTCCTCGACTCCAAAATATCCAATACCTTCGTGGAAGTTTACATGAGCGCAGCCAGGCCTGTGCACACTGCATCTAGCGACAGGCTGAGACACCTCTTTGATGTCTTCTTCACTGCTTAAAGAATCTCTCTGTTTTGCTTTACCACATAGCAAACAATTTATTTTTTGTACCATTTATTAGATCCATTTTCCAAATTATATCCTACCTGTCTTAGAATGAATGTATATTCAGAACGTATTTCCTAGAATCCCGTGTCAGAGAATTAAAGCCTACCCAACTTGATATAAATCCAGTCCTGTTTTCCCTGAAACAGATCATCTTTTCCATCAATAATTCCTATAAATGCTACACAAATCATTAGCGGTCAGCATAGTGGTTGTTAGCCAACTTTAGAATAAATCTGTAAATTGAGTGGTCACAAGAGTAAGTCATTTGATCTTTCAAAATGGGGATAAATATTATACTTTCACCTTCTGTTACTCGAACAGAACAACGCTGCAATTCTACAGCTATGTAAGTTACATATGCAAAAACTATACAGAATTATTTCCTAGAGATCAGCCTACTACAGTAATCTCATCTCCAGCAGAAGACTCTTTATCAGCATCTATGTGCAGGCTATCACAAGGGCACGGATCATCCAAGGACTTAATTTTCAAGAAGTGATATTTTAAAATATATGGGTTGGTTGACAGGAAATCTGTGCATGAAAAACCCAGTATCATTCTCTTCTATGTAATACCTGATAATTTTAGTAAAGATAAGGGAAGCGTACTAAATTTTAAAAAGAAATAAATATATACAGTGAGGCTAAGGTGTTCTCAATGTTTTTCATTCCTATGCAAGGAGAACCTTGCTGCTACAGTAACATGAAGCCTGATGACTGAGACATTCACCCTTTCACAGAGAGAGCTTTGTTATGAGCCAGATTAAGAAGTCAAGACTCCTGGGTCAAACACAGCTACATTGTGAAGCAAACTCAAGTTACCTATGCCCTTTATTGTGACACAAGAAGAGACTAATTTTTCATCTCTCTCAAAGAAATCACGCCTGCTTCCTTTTCAGGTATGCAAATGTCAGGTCTCGCCTTCCATGTTTGATTGAAGAGTCTCTGGAGTACATCAACAGAGGAGCAACACAACAGCAGGCTGACACTTTGCACTTCCCATTTTCCCTTTCATTGTAGCAAGGGCTTAATAAGATAACATCTTCTTTAATAGCATGACCCATTGCAGTTCCCTGCAGGTTTCCCTAGGAAATACTAAAATGTTGAGATTCATATTTTCATATGAAAGAAAGTAAGCAGAAATGATTCTAAAACAAACATGCAAAACAATAATTCTGCATATTAAGCTTTAATAATTTCTTATTCCATGCCTCTGTATGCATGTTGTGAAGATGAAAGCTGCAAGATGTTTTCAGGCCTATCTTTGTAGATAGAGAGGATGAAAACCCAAACACCATTAAAAAGGGGGAAAGGAACAAAACTAGCATGTAACAGAAACATTCTGACTGATTTCAAGGTATTTAAAGAACCCCTATATTGTACAGTCTGATGGAGAACAAGGATTCTCAGATTATGGCAATGAAACTCAAATTACTTTGGCATAATACATAAATTGAGAAACCATAATCAAGAAGAGAGGGCTGCAAAAGGTAACAAAATGATGTAGCATCTATTTCTATGCTTTTGGAGGATGCCGGACAGCAGTGAGATGGTGCCAGATTTAGCCAGTGCTATTGACACAGTAGCTGATGTCAAATATGAGGTTCTTGAAAACACTGTGATGAAATATGTTTTACTAAATGTTCCTAGATTAAACTATTTTTACTGCGTTTTTTTAAATGAATGAGAACTGCACTCTCACTATTTTCTGAATACGGTGTGCACTATTCCTGAAATTTTCAGAATACTTAGCTCATCAATAAAGAACAATTATCCCCTGAAAGACAGCCACTGTCCCCAAATAAGTATTTTTAATCAAGCTCTAAAAGAAGTCAAGAGTTACCTTCCACTAGATTACCTTAAATCTTTCAAAGAGAGTGGTTACCTTTAAAGCAAAACAGCTATTGGGAATGATCGATAAGATGCACTTAGTGTTAATTATTCCATCAGTTTATTAACTTTTCTTTAATTTCTAAAGGAATTACAAAAGATTACACACACACAGAAAAAAAAAAAAGGAAAGGAAAACCAACAACTAAAAACCCACAGCCCAGCTGCCTGTCAATCTCAAAACTGTTCATTTTCAAAGGTCTTGTCCCCAGGTTGCAAGTGCACATTACTATCTCTGAAAGACAGCCTTTGATGTAGCACAGACTGTAAGAATGAGACCTGAAGAATCTTTATCTGATCTGTAAAGATCAACTCCCTAGAAGGTCTATTCATCTTCCAGCCTTCAGTTTTGTGCGCATATGTCATATCTTTATCTCCCCCTAGCCAGCACAGTATTCTGTCAGTTAATGGCCCAATTAAAATTATTTTCAGTACAACTAAATAAATCCGTTTTTTGTGCTTCTCACTCTCCTTTAAGTATTTTATCTTGAAAACAATATTTGACTATCCCTTGATATATTAAGCTATTATAAAACGTGTAAGCTTAGAGTTATTAGACAGCAATAGCATCACAAAGCTTTCTAAAATACCAAATTCATGGATTTTTAAGGTTGTTTTAAAATAAACACCCTAGGCATACATATAATTATCAAGCTTAAATAGAACAATATAGAAACATACAATGAACTTCAAAACCTGATTTTAAAATATGATCCAGTCAGTCAGTCCTATCCTTGCATGAAGGTGCAAAAGTCACATGAAGTATGTGTAAAAGCCATTTCAAACATGGTTTTCATACTTGTATTTGAAATACAAATATTGTTCTCTGGTAGATGATTATGAATTGCACATAACTGCAAATATGACAAAAAGATTTTGTAAGACTGGGATAAGGTGTCTGAAGTGGCAATGGAAGCCTGATACTGCTATTTCACTACAGCTTTAGTATAGACTGACAGAATTTAAAATAATTGCATTTTCATCTTAGTGAGTGTTACATTCTTTATTAAACCAAATTCAAAAATTTCTTCCACCTTGATTCTACTGCATTTATTTGTATGGAGTATATTTTTGTAGTAATTCTTGGTAATGAATTAGCCAAATACCCATGAATTATCCTATTAATTCATTTCCCATTACCCTATTGTATAAAATATCACCTAATTTGGTTCAAAGGGGTGTGATTTCAACAAGTAACCCTTGCAAATTAGTAGGTCAGCACTAAAAGTGAGCATGGGAGTGCTAATGATAGCAAGATCATAATCCTCATCTAAATACATGTGGATTTAATTTTCTTTATTTTCATAGTCCCAGTTGGGCATGGGAGGGGTTAATAAGGACTGATTAATTTTTTACATGTAACTCTTAGGAAGATATTTGCTATATGACCTTTCTCACAAGCGGGCTTTCATAATTATCAGCACAAAAGCTGATCTAGATTTGATGAAGCTATAGCATATTAGTCTTGATAAGATGGTCCCAACCATAAAACAATGCCTTAGACTGAACCGAACACATACCTAATTTTGCTGATTCAAATTGTAACCACAAGGTTTAAATCTTCTTTTCCAAGTAACGTTTTTTGCTTTAAAAAATATTTTTATCACTAGCATTGTAGCACTTAAGTTTCCATGATAATTCATATTTCCTTACCTCAAATACGAACAGCTATCCTGTTCATTGCTGTATTCCATTATGTAAATACCATATTCCTCAGTATAAACATAACCAGAATTTTAATAATTACACAGATTTGTTAAGATTTTTATTTTTTTTATGGTGACCAACAGTAGGTTTTTGGTTTGTGCTGATCTGCAGAGCGCTTTTATTTAATGTATTCACATTGCAGAGTTACAGCCTCTCTCCTACTCTGGCATCTGCTGTGCCACATGATGTCAATCTGATCTGTTAATGAGGATATCAGAAGCATGTAAGGTCACAGGCAAAGAGTATGTTTATAATTGGTCTCCTATATTCAACAAAGACCTTGTATGAAATATTCCCCAGCTACTCTCTGGAGCCAGCTTCACTTTTGTCATCTGAGGCAGCAGATGAGTCATATTCATAGAGAAAAAGGGTATGCCTCATATAAAGGGCATGTCTCTTCGTATAAATTGCTGGCCTAAATTTATATGTAATCTAACACAATCAACAATTAGCACAATTTTTGAAAAAGCTGATGTTATGCTCTGGACTGCAATTCAAAATAATGCCTCAAACTTTGTCTTCCAGTATTAACCACTGCCACCAACCTACATTGCTAGATTATTTCTTTTTTTTTTTTTATACTAATACAGCTGTAGATTACAAACCTCAACTTTAACTAAACAATAAACAGAAAATTACTTTACACATTTTGTGTGCTTATCTAATGCATTTCAAACCATTTCTGCTTTATTCACATGAATGGTAATTCTACTTCAGACCTTAGCCAGTTTTTCTAGCAAGATGACCTCATATCCAACACAGGGCTGTCATATTGCTTAAAAAGAAAGCTAAAGGAAAAAAATTACTATCATCTTCCATATATTTAAAAGACATGGCTTTAAAGCTTTTCTGTGTCTGTTAAGAACTGTAGTGAAAGTCATCCTTTATGATTCAAGACAATCTTTATTCCTATTGTTTAATTAAATGAGTGAAGGAAGAATCAGCCTGATTCTCCACAAAGAAATTTCACCCTTCTAGTGGTTTTCCAATTCCAAAACAGAAGACTTAAAATAAATGAAGCTATTGGTCTAAATAAGATTAGGAATCAATGGGAAGCCAAATCTGAATTAGAGTATTTGATATTACAATATCGCAGGTGAAGTTAATGCTTTTGGACATGAATAATCATATTGATTTTAATAGGGAAAACTAAAATAGGGAGATCCTAAAGGAAACCATCACACATGTGGCTTTTGAGTTCTAAACTGTTGTGTTCAATCACCTGTCATTGACAAATTTATCATATAAGAAAAGTTAAAAACGATAAATCCAAAACTCCACTCGGCACAGTAATAGTTCTCCACTATTTCTTCCTTTCTGTTATTGTGTGGATTTAAGAATTTAATTAACAGTAGAAAATTATCAGAGAAGGCAAAAATGGCATAGTGTCAGTATTATGTCTATCCCTGAAAGTCTTTAAAATATATTATACTATAGTAGGATTCTTAGTTAAGTTTTAGTAAGAATCTAAAATTCTTCAGAAGTAGTCAAATCTACAGCTAATGTCAAACAATCTTTGATTCTGTCCTGAAAACAAATCACAGAACAGCTGGAACTATATACCCCACTAATAATCATCAATGGAGAATAAATAAATAAGGTAAACCCCATGCATTTCAACTTCTGGAAAACCATATAGGTGGACATGTACCTAGGTGAATGCACAACCTATGGAAGCTGTAGGGGGAATGCTCTCAAGTACTAGTCAGGAGCTGTCTGGTTTCCACCTCAGCTTGGTCTCTAATGTTCATAATCCTAACTAGCAGTACCATTGGTATCAGATGAAAAGAAACCTTATATGAGCAGTCAATGGGATAAATGAACTGCAGGTGCAAAAACATCGCTGGAGGGCACCTTTCTGAGTACCAGAGAATAGGACAAATAAATACAGCCACAATGAAGAACAGAGGCAGCAGGAAATTGTCTTCAATGATGGGAGCGCTGAGTCCAGCCCATGAGGAATGAAACACGGTTTGTATGAAATATCCTATAAGCTTAATATGGTGCAGAATGAGTGAACAGAAAAATTATGTTCAGCTATTATTAAACAGTGACAAGGAGTGTAGGAAATTCTCATCAGAAGGCAGAGAAGCAGCATTTTGTTAAATTCTACATTTTCCACCCTTATGGGGTGAGGGAGAGAGGATGAAGGTTCATTTCCCAGTATATTTCTAGGATGCATACAATCAGGAGATTTGAGACGCTGGGCAAGATCTTGACAACCTGATACTGCCAAAAACGTTTCCGTAGACAAGTGAGTAGGTAGAGAGAATTGTAGTTAAAGGCATGAAGAAAAATGCTCAGAAAGGAAGAGTAAGAAATAGTCTGTTAAATGGATCTTGACATCCAGCAGTGAAATTTTGCCAGAGTAGTGTCTAAAAACAGCAAAAGACCACTTCTTTTAACATATAATTTATCCTTCTCATTTGCAGAGGTTTCAAACCCTTAGAGCTTATTACATTTTCCCTCTAATAATTCAAATGCCTTAAATGCAAGTCACATTAGTGTTTTATATTTAAACAGGCTCAGAGTGAAGGACACACGCTGAAACCATTAGACTGAAATTGCCAACTGCTCCAACAAATCACAACTTGCATAACACCACCAGCTGCCTGCCTTAGGAAACTCTTTTAAGCTTCACAGCTAAAATAGTAACTTCACAGGCATGATTAGAAGATGACACATATATTGAGTAGGCATGCCTTGTTACCCTGCTTTTTAACTCTAGAGCAGGTGCAGTTTTTAGCAACCCAGGGAGAAATCAGGAATACATAAGTATTATATATTAGAAATATCAAAATTAACCCACTCCAGAAAAAGTGTTCTAAAATGTCAATAACGTAATTTTCCTCTAATTTAAAAAAAAAGCTAACTTAGATGCAGTTCAGCTTGCTTCACAGCTCCTTTAATATCTCCTCATTAAGTATCCAGTTAAAAAAACAAACACAAAATACAACCCTTAACTGCTTAAAATTTATACGTGTTAGCAGTTCCATTAAAATTTGCCTAGGATCCAAACAGGAACAGACACAACTGAAATACACATGCAACTGCCTTATTTCAAAGGGAAAAGTAGGAAGAGGAACCAACCAAGTAAATACCTCCCTACTAAGGACAAGGAGACACAGGCTTGCAGCACTTACGCAAGGAAAACACTAAGCACTAATGTCAGCTATCTTTTAAGAAATAAGGGATGCAACAGCAGTTGAATTTTGTCTCATATAACCAAATTGAACAATGCATTTAACAGAATGTTACAGTTTTATGAGTTCAATAACAATATGTCAAGTTATATCAATATACATTCAATATAACTTGATAACAACATTCAATATATTTTAATAAATCAAATATTAAAATGAGAGTTTGCAGGGGATTTTTTGTTTAAAATTATAATATTCAGCTAGTTAACTCAATTCACAAATAGTACATTTAAAGAAGTGTAGTGAGTTCTGCATTTACTCACACTTTGTGTGCTACAAAAGATATTTAGATGTAATGCTATAATAATCCCAAAAGAAGATCAGAAAATTGGCAATTTAAAATCTCTGCTGAAGAGACAGTAAAATGTCCCTTTTGGCTACATCATCAGAAACAGCTTTAAGATCTCTCAGAATTGCATAGATATTTATATAAATAAGAGCAAAATCCAGAACTTCAAGAAATAACAAAAACAAACAGAGTTTATTACTATCTATTCCTCTGTACAATGAGACTAAATTGTTCAGTTTCATTAAGACATATTCATAACCTAAACCAGCCTGATAAAGTCCAAAGTAGTTAATTATTTATAATAAAACTGACAGCACTGAAGTCTGCAGTAGCATTTCCAGAAATGGGCCTATGAAGCATGTAAATTTATTCATAATAAAATTTAGAGCTTGAATAGTAGAACCATAATGTGAACTTTAAAAAAAAATCAATCAGCATCTTCACCTACATTCTCAGACGTATAATATAGAATCATAGAAGTCTGTTAAAAATGAATCCACTTCTTAAAAATATATTTTTTTAAAAAGCATAGCTGAATAACAAATGTGGCTTTAACAAGGCAAGATAGTGTATTAACAGTTTTGCATGTCAAGGAAAAAACTGGAGCAGGTGGTAGGCTATGGCTGCTGAATAATCACCCGATCTCATCAACAGTCAATGGGTGAGAGCCAAGGAAACATGTTACTGTTGGCAACAGCAGAAACAAATGATACATTAATACTGCACGCTATTTTCAGGCAACGTTTCTCTAATGGAAGTAATGCTAGTCAAAAGAAATAAGAAGTGTTTAACTGAGAGTCCTGGAGAAAACTGAGTACAAAGGAAAATGACCTTCTACCGGCAAACTGTAAAAACATTTTTATTTTCCCAGAGATATGTTGATCATGACAGTCATGCTGGAATCACACCAAAGCCTCCGCTGCTCCTACACCTGGCTTTGTATTGGGGTAACAAGATATCCAAAGCTCCTTCATTTCTTGCTCATTAAATACAGTGCAGTAACATGCTGTTTGTAAACCTTCCCAAGTATGTTTTAAAAGAGGTGATGCACTCCCAACCTCCTCTCTCCACTGAACAGGTTCAAGTTTTAACTTTCAAGTGTGGACAAGGGATGTTTTGAAAAACAATTCATGTCCTCCATCAGCAATTCCTCTTCTATAAAGGACTATATGAAATTTATGCTTCAACAGAAAGCTATTCCAGATTGTAATGTAAAAACACTTCAAAGCAAACAAAAATGTAAGAGTTGAATAGTGAAAATGGTGTCTTTTACCTTTTCTCAGTCCATTTAGCTTCAGTAGTATTTTCTCATGCCTTTTGAGCATGGAAGAATCTCAGCACTTTTATACTTCAAATCGCTCTATACTCAGACACACTTTCATTTCCCTGCTCTCAAATTCAAGTTTTATCCTAATATAACCTCATGGTTAGAAAACAACAGTTGTTCAACCTACAACATAAAACACTTTCCATCAATGGGATCATTTCTTATGCAAGCATAGGTCCACCTGTGGTATATAAGTGTTAAGTGTATACCCATAGGGATAGCTATTAAAATGGCCATATTAATATATTAAACATTTCAGCAAATGCTTAAGTATCTCTCAAGGCCAACAAGTTCCATAAGCACTATTTCTTTAGGATAAAATCCTGATCCTAAAGTTCATGTGAGGACTTCCACCGTCTTCACTGAGATTCTACTCTTGGTGCCTCAAGCCCTGTGTGTGTGAGATTATGAAATTCATAGTCAGAGATATTCTTCTTCTAGATTCAGTGATCACTAACAGCCATGCATTGTTTTGGCCATTATTTCTCTTCAACATCTCTTGTCACGTCTATGTCATATACTGGACACTGCATTACATTTGTCTTCTAAGCAGCACAGTGAATTTCTGGATATTTTTGTGATTAAAAATAAAATCTAAGCTGGTTTAGGTAGACCATTAACATCTTAAGCAAGGGAGCTGGTTGATATTTTTCTGCACTCTAAGTTCCTAAAAATGGACTTACATGCGAAAAAAATTGCATTTTTAATCTTAAAACCTACAGTTTAAAAACTAGTGCTGCATATTGTCTTGCCTACAGAAGTATTTAATATCTTTTCACAACCACTGCGAAGTAAAATTGTTACCAGTATTTAATATATAAAGGAAAGTAAAGCAAGAAGGCAAAATTATTTTACTAAAGTCACATAAAATATTAGCGTCAGGTGCTAATAACACCTATGTCCATAAAATTTATCCTCTAGGTGAAATCATTGTAGTTTCCTTTCAGTTATTTTCCTCTTCCCTTTTTTATGATTCTATATATGACCTATAGCTATGCTTAACATGTATTTGATTTACTGTCACTAGAGTAATGTACATATCAACATTCAAATTATAATTTCCTTCTAGGTTGTTTTTACCAAAAAAAAAAATAATTTTTAAAATAAGGTATTTTTTCAGTGTTACCCTCACAGGCAACACATTTAAGAACTACTACAAGCAGTTTGGGTTTATCCATGATGACTTCCACCAAAAGGTGTTTAATTACAATGTCTCACACTTTTCTGTGTAAGAAAATCTAATTTCCACCTTCTAGCTCAAAGAACACAATCAAGAAGCATTATTCCATCTCCAAATTGCCTAAGCATCTTCTTCATGTCACTTCCACATCTGGTGTTACTTCTTTTTTTTTCCCCAGTCTTGTATGTTTCTTTACTATAAAGGAAATATATTGAACCATACCAACAAATTTAGCACCCTCCTAAAAGTGTGTTTTCTGTTATTCCAGCTAGAGCTACTTACTGAAAATCATTATCAGAATCAAATTGTGAATACCAAAAAGATATACAAAAAAGCTAAAAAATAACTATAAAAAAGATAAACTAGACAGACATGTCAAGAACGTCACAGTGTGAGTAGAAAGCAAAAGATGGCAATCCCTTGCCAGACAGGACATTTGATGCAGCTATCTCAGTATGGTGCAGTTGGCTGCAGTTGACCTGAGTTGCACTTAAAACCTCATAGATCCTGCCCACAAGGAAGAACTTCTTCCATAGTCCTGTTAAACTAGCATTTCAGATGTTAAAGATAATTTTCAGAAATTAATCTGAATCTTAAATTAAGAGACCTGAGCTGAAGCATGAAGGGCTCTAGCTGATTGTTAAGGCTTAGGAATTTTTTCAACTCTACAGAATCCTGTAGGATTTCCTGGAAATATGTTTGGGCTTAAGGAATACTGGAAAACAGGTAATTTATCTGTTCTTCTGAGTTCTTCTCTGTCATATGAAACATTAAGATTTGAGAAGTCGGGCACTTTGTGCTCTTATTTCGGTCATCAGCAGCACTGAAATGTTGAACCTCTACGACCAGAGCTAGAAAGTGACTTTTAATGCTAAGGACAAAAGCATATTATTCCCCTGCATGAAACCAGTCCATAGATTTACATGTGTATACTGCATTGATGTGGATTGAAAACGCAGCTTCATCTTCATGTTGCATCACACAATGACTTTTGATTCATCACGTTACTATTCCCACAAGTGACAATAAAACACATTCACTTACACATAGAACAAAAGCTTCAAACAAATAAACCTCAACCTTAAAGACTTATTAAATTAAATTAAACTACAGCTAAGTTTGATTGTATTTTGAACTCTTCACCAGTGCTCAGGTGTTTTTAGCTAACAAACTAATTGTGAACTGAAAAAATCACCTACAGGGCAGCAAGATGGAGACCCAGGCATGAAGCAACAGCAGGAATCCCTTCCACTCTGCTACCTTATGAAAGCATCACTACTTGGAAGTCTGGTCTATGAAACCAGACAGCTTGAAATTCTTTGATAGTTACATAGGTCAGTTGTATTTGGTTAAAGAGGAGATGAAAAATAAGGAAAATTAACTTTATTCAATAAATTAAACCTGTAAACTGCACTTTCTTTTTTGTTGGGTTTTGTTTTGGGTTTTTTTCATATTATGCAGAGTCAGACCTTTATTAGAAGTCTCAAGATACCTTTCTCCAAATCTTAGATCTTGGACTTGAGTATGTTATTCCTACCTGTTTAATTTCACATATATCTCATCTTCATCCTCCACAGAAAACAAACAAACAAACAAACAAAACAACAACAAACAAAACAACCCTCAGATATATAATCCAGATAATACTGTGTGAAAAAAAAAAAATCAAAACCACAACATAAAATGCCAAACGAAAAAAACGCAGAATATCAGAACACCAGATTCATTAAAATCTGAAGGTTATCAAGATCATATGATAATTTTGAGGGATCTAGCTTTTTCTTAAGAAAATAAAAAAAAATAAAAAGAATTTCCCTTTAGAACTTGAAATATTAGCAGGCACAGACAGATGTGGAATGATGACATAACTCAGTATAAGGAACTATATGACAACTTAGCAACCACTCCACCTGGCTTCTGGATACACACCCAACCCTTCCCATTAACTCAGCCTGGGGCTGCACCAGCAAAGCTGCTGGTGCCCAGAAACAACCTTTCCCCAGGACAGCTCGCAGCCAACCTCCCAAGTGCCCAGAAAGGTGCAAAACAGCAAGAAGGATATGGCAACTTCCACCAGTTCATAATTTTTTGTAGTGACAATTCAAAGAGAAGCTATTTAAATCAAAGCTAGAGCAGAGCTCAATTCATCAAATTTTGTTATCAAAAAAAACCAAAGAGGTTGTTCACATAAGCATTCGGTTGCTGGAAAGATCATAGCTTTATCAATTTAACTGCAAACAAAGGAAAAACATATCACTCCTGTTCTATGTGATGTCTTCATAAAAATGCTGTGGAAGGGTGATTTGCTTACAGAATACGTGCTCGAGTTTTACACATACTGTACACTCAGTAAACTAGTGAATGTAGCACTGTATACTCCATACATCCAATTACTGAGTTAGTCAAAAGCATCCTTATATTCTATTTACTTAATAAAGAACTGTATCATAAAACATGTTCATTTCCTGCAATGTATACCTAAAGTACACACCTCTTGCTCTGAGAGCTTCCTTGAGTAAAAAAAATATACATCAATTTATGGAAAAGAAAAAATCCAACTTTTATAATATAAAAAGTTTTGACATATTCTTATTTTGGGTCAGAGCATATAATCCAGATAGATGCTTTCTTTACAGTACCACAATGGGGTGTTTGGAGGGTGAATTTTTTTGCTGGTAATTGTTCAGCTGATTAACTAGTTTATTAGTTTGCAGTAAAGAGGGAAAGAAAGGACAATAACAATTTCAAAATTAAAATTGACAAATTAACAAAAAGCAACAAAAAAGCGCAAAAAAAAGCCCCCAACAAACCAACAAAAAAATCCAACAACCAGCCTTAACTAAAGTAAGAAAATTTGTAGACTGCTTAAATTGATCTTTCTAATTTCAGAGTCCTGCCTACCTTCAAAAGATCATGATATTTTAAGAGTGAAATCTTTTTATTCCCTGAATCATTAGTCATTCTCTTTTGTGATTTTCTTGTATAGGTAATTTTGTCCATAGCCCATTGTCCAGTACAGACTTATATATCTGCATATAGAGTGATGGTTGGAGTATTCTAAGGTGAGCTGACTGTAGTCATTATAGCTAAGGGTGTCAAAATGGTATAGTGACTTATCACAGTCACATCAAACTTTTTGACCCCTCACATGTTAAGAAAAAAAAGAACACCATCTGACACCTAGATTTAGAAATTTCTTTACACTTTGAGCATGTGAAATAAGAGATATGGTATGAGAAAGCTGAGAAAAGAGGGTCTCGGTGTTGCATACAAATTCTTTCTTAAGACCCTCCTTTCCTCTTCTACGATTGCATCAATGCTTCCCAGATATAGTTGTGCCTAAACCTGAACATTTTTATCAAATATGAGAAAAGCTAGTTCAGTCATTTTTTATTTAAGTAGAAGGTAAAGAAACACTTTCCTCTCACTTTGGGCAATATCTTGCAATGTCAACAGGAGAAGGCTTCCTAACAGTTCCAGTCAATCTAGAAGAGTGAATATTTCCAAACAAGGATTTGGCTTTACAGTATTTAAATAAAATGAAAGTCTTGATAAACTGGACATTTTCCCAGCCTGATATTACACTTTCACAACAATTAAGCTTATTTCAGTGGAAGGACATCTCTTCTGGCTAATCATCTCATGTATTTCATGTGCATCCAGAAAGGCATTTACATTGGATAGATATTTATGCACTTGGTTTTGCATACAAGGAACTGTTTATGCTTGTCTTGAGCAATAACACTTACAGTGGTTTAAGAGCTGAATCTTCAATATATATTTTAGTATTACTCTCCCCATCTTAGCATAAATCTAGTCAAAAGTCTCAGAAAGAGAACATGTTCCAATTTGGAATAGGAGGTTATATTTGCTAATAATACTTGAAATGTTTCTTCCTCAAAGATGCTGTTTCTAGGTATAGCACATTTGACAACGTCATAGAAATATTGTTCGTTCTTATTTTTAAGCAATCAAGTTGTCAGATTTGTTTTAAATGGAACCCACAATCTTGTACCAAAATCTGCTCAGTCTGAGGTAGCTTATTAAACAGATTTAGGTTTGCTTGACTTTTGTTGTTTTGTTGGTGGTGGTTGTTTTGTTTTGTTTTTTTAATTTATGGAAATAGCGCTGATCAGATGACACCATGAATCCTAAGCAGATTATGTTTCTGGTGCAAAACCTAGGCAGAAAGTCTGGGGAAGGATGGAAGGTAAATCTGAGAAGCTATAGCCACTTGCCTCTAGAGATCCAGGTATTTTTCAAAACTTAGCGGGATGTGTTACAACTGTGCTGCATCTATAGGCAAATTTAATCCTGGTTCAATTATACTCTTTCCCAAAAATCTGGCCTAAGCAGAATCTCGATGTTTTTAACCAGGAACGTAAACATTTCCCACCACCTTAAAGTAGGTAAGATGAGCCCAGATCCACTGTCCTGTGAAATGTGAATCTTTCATTTAGAGTCCAACCTGAGGAAGGTGTGCCAGAAGAGAAGCCAGAAAGTAATCCTCTACAAAACTATTGCTCTGTCTATACAATTATGATAAAAATTAATTGCTCTGCATTATAGGCTTGCAACACTGTCTTCTCTCTTGTCTACAACAAAGCACCTGAATTTATGGCCAGAAAATAAAGATCAGATTCTCAAATAGGGTCATTCTACTCATCTTCAGTACAAAATACTGAATTAGCATTTTAGGGGTAAGTGCACATCATCTAGAAACTTTCCGTAAAAGACAAGGTATACAGAGATTTCAGTATAATCTCATCTCCACTACTATTACTCAGTTTTACTCCCTTGTCAACTGTAATTTCATATGCTGCATTTAGAACTCTATCATCCCTAGGCATATAAGGATTTAATGCTTGTCACAAAGACTCAATAAACCATATGTGTTCATGTGTATACAAAGCTGTTTCTATCTCAGACGATATATGTATGCTAATATACCTGGGTTTGAGAGCTTAACAGCTCTCAAAAGTATCTGGATTCGGTACTTAAACAGCTCTAAGAAATATAGTGTTATGGTTGCCTTACAAACAAGTACTTTCATGCATATTAAAAATACTCCTTATTAATATATGTTAACCAAACCATTCTATACTGTAAAGAAACCTATTATTTCTCATTATCAGTCAGGGGACCCATTTCTGTGCAGGCACTACAGAAATCACTCCAGATTTGGAATACAGCGATACAAAGCAAACTTTTTATGCAGCTGAAGCCTTTGCATACCAGAACAGAATAGGAATCCCTAAAGAATAAGCATTCAAACACAGTATTAGAGCACATCTTGAAGTGTAGCTTAGCTAATAACACAGATTGAGCTGAATTGATTTTCTTCAGTTATTTAAATCTCATTATATATGGCCTATTTAATTCCCCCTCCATTTAAATTGATATGAAACATAAAACAACCTTTAAATAATTTAGTATGAAAAAACGTACAAGCTAATTAAAAGCTAAAACTTGAAATCCAAACACATTATAAGAACCTCTTCTTTTAAGATCTCTTTTTTTAGTCTTATTTTTTTCCGGTTTAAAGCTGTCTTTTGTTTTGCTTTGGAGAAACAATGAGTTTCTGTAGTGTTGCTTTTTTTTCCGGAGTAAAAATTGCTTACAAAAAAGCCCTTAGGTTTCAGTTGCTTTGATTTTATGCTACCAATAAGGGTTTGTTGGTTTTTTAATGCTATTGAAATTGTAATTAAATGAATAAAATCTAAATGTTGTATTCTTAACCATGCAATGCGATTTTCCATAATTATAAATTAAAATAAATGTCATCATGATCATTAATCACTCTCTTTAATTATAACTTGAGCGCTTAAATGCCACTTTACAACATATTACCAAGGTCGGACTTTGCTGGGAGATGTCATTGGGAAGGATGGAGGGGGCAGCACAAAGAGGGTGCATTAATGCAGCAGCACTTTCCATGAGCAGATCCACGTGCATCAGCAATATAGAAGGCAAGAATTAAAAATGATCTCCTGTAATTTGGGAATTGCACTGCTGTATACTTCATTTTTGTGCCTATTAGATCTTACGATAGATATTCGTACAAAAAGAGCTGAAGCTTTTCTGGGTCTTCAACAGTATTCAGGTAAAAAACTTCCTGATAACAAATGTAACATCTAATTAACATTTTCAATTAATCCTTATTATCTAGTTTCAACATCGTAATAATTATCCCTAAAAGATTTATGATTTTCTGTTACTTACTGAAACCACATAATCCTCAATTTTTTTCCTTCTTACTTTTTCTTGTAATTTTTAAAGCAGTGTTTTTATACCTCAAAAGATCTGTTTTCAAATGAACATTAAGACACTTATCTTCACATTCTTGACCAGTGCCATATATAGTGTTCTGCAAATAATCAGTACACAGTTCCAAAACTTTTCAGGTTTACTCCTGCTTTCTTTTTTCAATCATAACATCTACTAATTAAAATCTCTCTGTGAAATATGAAAAAATGAGTCACAGTTTCTGATAAAAATAAAACTGTAATTATTATTTCCAAGAAATAAAGAAATGCTTAAGTAACACTATTCCAAATATTCTTACTTAGCATCCTCATTAGTAAGAGCAGCCTGGAGACAAAGCTCTTTGTGAACCCATTATCATCTATTATCCAAACTGTTCTCTGACTCTCTCACACATACACACATAAATTGGTGCCTGTAATTGTCTAACCCATAGAGCCAAATTGTATAGAACCTGGCAACACCCTGACTTTATATTGTCAATTTGAACCTTAGATCTCAAATGCAAGAAGAGACACCTACCATTTTTTTATTTAGGGAAGTGTTGCTTTGTAGCTTAATTAAAGCAATGTCTGACAGTTCAGAAGATGAGAATTTGCTCGTCCTGCAAGGCCTGGCAGCATCCTCAGCTCCAATGCGATAATGCAACTTAGGCAAGAAATAGTGAAACCTGACACTAAACCTTAGCCCCTAGCTTTGCAAAATTCAAACTTTAATACCCTTATCTTTCTTTTATTTCCATAAATTTATTTAAATTAAATATGTGACTGCCAACTTCGTAAGTATATATCTAA
>VYZX01020704.1:372909-424446 GCA_013401335.1 Brachypteracias leptosomus | reverse complement strand
TTTTTTTTTTTTTTTTTTTTAATTTGATTTTTCCAAATAGTTTCAATGCGCATCTAAATTTAAAAACAAAAAAATCTTTAGCCTTCCTTCCTCCTAAAATAACCGTCTCGTATATCGCTCACACTTCATTTAAAAAGAACGTAAAATATAAAAAACGTATCTTTTATTGTTATTTTTGTACTTTAAATTACATCGATGTAACAATCTTTTTTTTTTTTCTTCATAATTCTTAATGCTATTTGCTACACAAACATATGTATTTCACCTTCTAGTATTCTGGATCAAATATTTCCTGTTCAATTTCGGTACTTGAATTTTGCCAGAAAAGGGATGCTGTACTTAGCTAGTTCTTTGGGGAAAAAAATTTCTTTACTTTGGTTTTAAGTTTCTTTTATTTCTTTAAACTTTAACACATGGCGTTTACATACTGTATAAATACGTGCCACCAAACTGTAACCAAAAAAGAAAAAAAAATTTTACAAAAAAGTGGAATGGTTGCTGTAGTATATAGAATTAATTATAGACCAGAACTGGACAGAAGGAGCTGGACAGAAAGAAAATAGTAATTTTATTGTAAATTATTTACGTCTGAAGTTTCTAGGCAACTAGTCGAAAAAAATAATGAATGAATCGAGCGCTGAGCCCTTGCTACTAACTTTTGTTCTGAATGTTTTGGATATTTGGATGTTTTGTATTTATGTGGTGAGAGTGAAATATATTATATCTATATGATGACGGAATTAGGTGTATTTTCGTCTTGTATTCATAGCACACAAATTACCTTCATCTAATACGTGCGCTGCAAAAAAACCCTCTGAATCCTATCCCTACTTAGCCCTCATGATTTTCTACTTTTTTTAATTTTATTTTTCATTTTGAAGCGGGAGTTACGAAGCCCGTTTTGCAGGACCTCTTCTTCCTGGGGCAGTTTGGGGCATTCCCGGTCCCTTCCCTGTCTCTGGCCCGTTGCTTCCCGGCCCCGTGGGCCCGATCCTGGCCTGGCCCTCTGTGGAGGGGCGAGCTGGGTGCCTGGGCTGCTCGCTACCATCACTGGGCTCCACATCCCTGTGCCCTTCCCCTGCCTGTGGTGGGGTATTGAGCCTGGCAGGCACTTATGGATGCATATATATCTGTGCATATCTATATATAACTATATAAGCATGTGTAAATACACATCATATCTATATATGAGTATCTGTATATGCTTGTGTGCATAAATACGGATATTTCTAAGTATTTTCTAAACAGCTCTTGCATCCATCCTGCTTGGCAGCCCAGCCCCAAGTGTTCTTTGCTGGGAAGCTGGCGCAGGACAGAACTCATGTTTTTCAGGAGCTTCCCCCCTCCGAGGTCCTGGCTCCTCCAGGGCCTCAGCGAGGTGTAAAACTGGGGGTCCCCAGGCCCAGCAGCCTGCAGCTGCTGTGGCACCAGCCCCACGTCTTCCTCACAGCCATGGGTCCCCGGTGCGGTCTCCACTGGGCTCTGCCCTGAGCCCATCCCAGCCAGGGCAGATGCACTGCTCAAGATGAAGAGGGGAGGATGTGGTGGCGATGGCGATTTTTTGGTTTTATTTTTAAGCTTGTAGAAGTGACCTGGGGAAGGGCAGTCTGGGTGAAGGAGGGGATCGCAGGTGATGTTTGAAGAGGTGATATTGAAACCGATGGTCAAGATCGAAAAACTTCAAGGGGAGGGGAGGGAAAGCAATGTCAAAAAGGAAAGAGCTGAGTGTGGCAAAATAGATCTGCCAGGAAGAAAGAGACTGTGGGAGAGGATGGTTTTGGGTTTCTGCCTTGCCTGCATGGGCTGCACCACATCACCCGCAGCCCTGGACAAAGAGAGGAGCCCTGGCCCGGCTCTGCTTTGCCAAGGAGGCAATCGCCACCCTTCAATTCTTCCCCAGTCTCCTCTGCCTCTCCCAGGGCTGTCCTGCATCATGAATTTGCCCTGTCTTGCAGGGACCTCCCTGCTTTTGAGATGAGACCACTTCATTACCCAAATCCGCTGCCACACCGTGACCCATGGGGAACACCAGCAGGAATGTGTCCTACCAGAGCAGTCTCCAGTACCTTCATCTAAAAAGAGGATTTCTCTGCTAGTCTAATTTTTTAACCGGAGCTAGAAGGGAGGTTCCTGCCCCCTCACACAGGCACTGTGAGGCCCTTTTTCCCTGGTCGATGGCCTGACCTGCAGTCCCAGGGCTGGAACTATGGTCCGTGTAAGCTCTTTGCTCCTCACCCAAGGTAATTTAAGCCAGTGTCAAGCTAAACTGCCCACACTAAAGCAGAAATCCTTATTTTACAGCTTTGCAGCTTTCTTCAGTATACATGTGAAGAGCTAGACATTTTTATTCTTACTACTATTATTATTAATTATTTCTGAGTATTTCCAGATGAGGATGTGCCCTGAGGTGTGAAGGGATCTTGTCTAAGCATTCAAGTAAAATAAATACTCCTAGACATTTTTTGTTTCTTTTCCTGTCTCCTTCAAATTCCACCTGTTCCACCTCAGTACCCGAAACTGCTTCTGGGCTGGGGTCGGAGCAAAAGCTGCAGGATCTCAGCTCCTGTGGAGGGTTTTCACAGTCCTGTTTCAGCCTCTTCTTCTGACTTAGGTCAAAACCTTGGACCTACCTCAACAGGGAAGGAGGCAATTTGTTGCTCCCTTTGAAACTTCCAGCATATCAAATGCATGGGGTTCCTGGGTGTCCAAACCCCTCCTTTCTACAGGAGAACAAACTAAAACACGTTCATCTGCTTTTTGTAAAAGGGGGAGGGAATACCACTTGTAGTTGTGTCGCTGTATAGGAGAAGTTAAAAATCACACATACACACATCCATATATACAGTAAGCCTGGATAAAAAAATAGATTATAAATATTATCCCTGTTTTTTTGTTTGTTTTGTTTTGTGTTTTTTTTTTTTTTTTTCCAGCCAAAGCTTTTCCACAGCTGTGTGCTGGCCAGAAACACTGTTTGCTTGTTTTCCCTGAAATGCTGAATTTCATTCTACTGGAGCAATGACCACCAACCACCTTTCTGAAGCCACTTGCTGCTGAAAGGTTTTGTTGTGTTTCGTGTGGTATCATTATTCATACCCGTCCCTGTGGCACCTGAGCTCAAATTGAGGAATATTGGGCTTGTGCAGAGCGAGCATGTGAGAGTGTGAGAGGCGGGAATATTTAGTAGGAAAGCAAATAAACAAAATGGAAATCTATCTCCGGCATGATTTTTTAAAGGAAATCATGAAAGTATTTCTGTGACAGGCACATGGTCTCAAACTTTCCTTTTGCAGCAGCTACATGTAGGACTTAGGGTGAGCAAATAATAACAAAGGCTGAGGGCAGTGTGGGTTACTTCGGCTTGTTCAGCTGAACCCAAGGACTATTTTCACAGGTACACAGACAGAGTGTCTGATCCTGTGGCACTCAGGAAGGCAAAACTCCCAGGATCAGCTCCAGAGCACCCAGGGTGAATACAAAACAATGTTAGAGAGGTCCATGTATGAAAAAGAAGAATTAGTCTATTTAGAGGATTTTTTCAAAAGCATTTGCCCACCCACTTAACATAGGCCCTGCTTTATTTGCTGCTCCTCCATATCCCTCATGCCAGGGATTAGTGCAGCCCCTGACCACTTTGTCTCCATTTGCAACCCTGTCATCAGCCCAAGATGCATGACCTTGTGACATGTAAAAAAGCACATGAGGTCCCTGATTAACTTCGGAGTATTTTATTTCTTTAGAGAAAAGAAAAACACTTCAAAAGAATAACTCTTGAAGAGAATCAAGTCACAGTCACTGACAAGTGTTTAACAAAATTACCAGGGAAGCTGCAGTGAAATCCAGGGATGTGATGCTGTCTGTGTAGCTGCTGTAATATAAACTGTGACCCCGCACCATAGCTGTGGTCCAGGGGGCTGGCTGACAGGAACCAACATGAAGCGTTTCTCACCCAGATGTAAGAACTCTCTAATAAGCAGTTTACTCCTCAGCTTGCTGCTTCTAATAATTGCTGAGAACTTAAGCACAGTGTTTATAGCCTTTCTATACGTAGCTGTTACTGTTAATGCTGTTCTTCACATCTGTGTGATCGACTGATTCTAATTTGAATGTTAAGTCTTAAACATTTCTAGTGGAGTGAGTTCCACAGTCAATCATACATAGAACGAAATTATTATATTTTGCATATTCATTTTCTACTTTTTGTTAACATGAATAGTCCTAAGCTCTGTCATTAGAAGCAGCAGAACAGACGTTCCCAAGCTACCTTCTGCAACCACGTCCTTTTTAATTCTCTTTTACCACTTTACCTCTTCTTCGTCTCCTTTCTACATGAACAATCAAAATCCTTTCAGCTTCTTTTCATACACAGTTCTTGCAAACTGCACTTAATATAACTGTTTGCCAAGAGGTGCTGCCTTTTCTTTCTTATTCTCACTGTGAAAAACCAAAGTAATAAATTCCCAGAGCCTTTTTCTCTTCAGCTATCTGCAGCCCATTCTTCTGCTTGGTCCCCCTGCTGTGAGCAACGAAGAAAACAGCACTCCAGAAAGGATTCGCCCAGAATACAAACCTTTACCTGACACGTGGTGTTATGGCCAACGCAAGAAGGCTGGATCATGGGCTTCATCCGCCAAGTTGTCACAGCCTGGGTGAATGAAATGTGTTTTCTATCTTCCAGCTGAAGCAGCCAGCCAAGGAACCAGATGGAACAGAGGACAAATAACACAGCCCAATCCACACAAGGCTGATCCACAAACTTTGTCACAGATCAGGGTACATCTATCCAGTAGAAACCTCTTCTTACAACCCAGCAGTACATCGTCAAAGGTCCATGAAAAACAGACTGAGAGAGTCATGGAAAACCAGAGGGAAATTGATTCTTGAATTCTGTCCCAAAAAGAAAAGAAAATGAATGATAACATGAATTTGAATTGTTTCTAAGGTGAGTATCTCTTACATATTCAGTGATTCTCTTTCTATTAGCCTGGCTGCACAGGGAACAATATAGAGAAAAATTTGCAAGGGAAACCTCGTGAAGTTCTTTTTTTTAGAATTCCCTTCGTCTTATTTTAGTGCACAGAAAAGACAGGGGGGTAAAAAGAAACTCATGCTGGCAAGAACCAAGTTGGCAAGTCAGGAGCTGTGGCTTCAGGGATTCAGGCTGGACATTTTGAATGAACCCAGCCAGAACATAAGAGAGAGGCGAGGGTTACTGAGAAAAAAGTTGAAGATAGGTCAAATGAAAGAAGTCCTCACCCTGGCTACCAAATGCTGTTGGAGAGAGAAGCTTATGAAAGACAAAATGATGTATATACAGGACTGTGGAAGAATGGTCTCATGGGGTAGCCTCTAGCCTGAAATTAAGAACAGGAGACCAGTTCTTGTTTCTCCCAGAATTTGTGTCTGACCTTAAGAGCATTGTTAGTCATTGGCCAGTGGGTTTCTTGAGGTTCTTCCTCTGAAATGGAAATGTTGATACTCATCTAAGCCTATGTAGAAGGAGGTATCAGTATATACTCTTGCTTCATTGAAGGTGAGGCAAAATTGTGACCAAAAATTTAACAGCCACCATAGCCAACTCCAATTCACTGTTTGCAGTCAATCCCTCTCATTAGTCCTAATCTTTCTTCCTTTCCCTCTTTTCCTGCCTGGTCTCTTTAATTTAAACTTCTCAAGTGTGCCTACCACTAGATGGTCATAATCTCTTCAAAGCCTCTAAACAATTTCATAAACCAAATCCTAAATGGAAATCAGAAGTAGTCAGGAGAATAAAGTGTCCGTTGTCATAAAGAGCTAAAGTGGGATAAATAGGCAACCCAAGGCATCCTGAGTGCATGCTCCAGGATAATCTCTGTATTTTTCTGGATACAGTGTTGTGAACATCCTCAAGACCAGATGATTACCAAGATGAATTGGTAAATAAGAACCCATTTCATCAGGTGTTGAGGGGGACTTTAATTGTGCTCAGGCTCCAAATGGGAAACTTTATACCATGGCCACAGCTGTTAAAACAACGGAGCCTTATGGAAATAGTCTTGGATTACTGGCCTCATGGAGTGAAACATTTATAATGAAAGGGATTATGCTTATTATTTCTTAATGCATTGCATCTTCTTAGATATTCTTACTAACATTATTATTATTTACCAAGAGAACTGATATTTACTCCCACTTAAACATGTTCACATGCGTATTTAATACTTTCTTCTATTGGCACAGCTCTGATATGGTCGTAGGAAAAGTAGCAGGAGATACATGAATCAGTTGCCCTTTATTAAGTCTAAGATCCTAAGAAACTTGGTATGTTTGTTTCTCTACCACTTGCTAATTCTCCTACTACCTTTACTTGATGAAATCAGATCCCTTGTCACATAGAGTTTAAATGGTGTTTTGTGAGAAGATAATCTCCATAGATGACACTGATACTTGCTGCCTTCAGTCTTAGTAGAGGCCATTTGTGTTCAGAAAAAGACTTCTTTTTCATTAGAAGAAACAAGTGGGGAAAAATCCAGAGGAATCGATTTGAACTTTTAAGCATGGCGTTTAGCTGTTGCAAAGGGAAAGTGCCAGGTGTATAAGCTGTATCTTTAGTTCCTATATTAGTCTGTACTTAATTTCCAATTTGAGCTCCTGAAGTTTCTATCCAGGACTGTGGTAATCTGACTTAGTGGCAAAACTCCTCCAGGGAAATGCCTTGTGCTGTATGCACAGACTTTCACAAAAACAAAGTCTAAGAAGAAACAAAGATAAAAGAAGAAATGTCCATCTAATCAGGCAGTAGAAACTTTTCTATGACACATCTTTAATTTCTAAGTATGTTCAATGCTGAGAACAAACATGTAAAAGTTATTTGAGGTATCTGGATTAATGAGGAAAAGATAAAGCTCAATGAATATAGTATTTACTATAAATCTGTTTCAAAAAAACAACTAAAGAAGAAATATTTTCATTCTGATGGAAGGTGCCCAAATCCTGCTACTCAGAATATGTCTCTAGAAATCTGTCTCTTAAAATAGGAGTTTTGGGTATGTATTTAACCGGGCTCTGGTGAACAGCAAGTACTGTTTCTGTGATGGGATTGTGTTACTGTCTCAAAACTTCTTCCCAAGCTGAGCCTTGCATCCATCTGGATATAATTAGTATGAAACTTAAGGCTTGAGCTTCATCTCCATCTTGTTATCTATAGCAGAGACAAATTTTCTAATATTTTAGCTAAATTTCTGTATGTTATTGTTGGACAGTAAAACACATCAGTCTCGATGGAAAGATACAATGCAACCCTCCAGAACACCAGCTCTGGAGACATTGAGGCCTCGAGGCATAACGATTTCAGACAAAGGCTATTGTCTTTTTCTGCAAGATTGCCCCGAGCACCCGTGATGCTACAAAACCAAACTAACAGCCATATCAATACAACTCCTAGGACATCTTTAAGTATAACTGCTAGCGTTCAGAGAGAAACCTCTCACAATGAAGCCCAGACAAGCCAAGTGGGCTGCTGTGGGACCTCAAGCTGTCTTTCTCCACAACGTGCCCGATGAAGCCAGAGCTTTTTCTTTAGCAGCGGCTGATCTCTGACAATGCACCCACGACCCACCAGCTCCACGGGGCTCCGACACGGGTGCACCAGGAACACCACCCCGGAACTGGGATTTCTCACAGGGAGAACCCTCTCCCACGGGGCTCTGCGGACCCAGCCACGCCGGGAGGGTCGATCTCTGGAGCCGAGAGAGGTGCGGGACCTCCCTGCCAGCAGCGGAGCGCTCAGCACCGCGGACAGCGGCGGCAACACCAGCCCCGGGGCTGCCGGGGATGCTCAGCGCGGCCCCGCTGCGGAGCAGCCCCCGGGGGTGCTGGGACCCCGGACCGCGCCCAGGGGGCTGAGCTGTGGGAGCCGTAAGAAGCCCGGCATCGCTCTGCAGGCTGGGACGCTTCGTTTGCAGAGCGGGAGGCTGCGCATGTCTTGCTGGAATCGGCAGAAGGGGTTTGACTTAAGTGATTTGAAGGCATCTCAAAGTGCGTCTGTAATGGTAAAGGAGCTCATGATAAAACGGACATCAGAGGTCAGGGATGAGATGTCATGCCATGAATGTCTTTAATCAGGGAAGAGAATTTAGAAAGACAAAATTATTTCAGTGGAAAAACTCTGTTGCTGCAACATCCTTCTGTTATCACATTGCACATCTTCAACAGGCAGGTTAGCCAGCTTAATTCATCCCTACTACTCTAACCATATTATCATGGTTCCTAACCTCCAGATAATTCAAATATACATGAAACACAGTTTTGTCCTATCACAGTCAACAGGAGCAAGCTCATCTCCTTGACATCACTTACAAGAGACTTCTAAGACCTATAAGTGATCAGAATCCTTATGCAGAAGCATTCTCTGCTCTTTCGAGATCTACAGCTATATATCAGAGAAACTTCTGCTAGAAAGTATCACATTAGAATCATGGAATCATTTAGGTTGGAAAAGACCTTTGAGATCATCCAGTACAACCCAACAGATTTAGTGGGGCCCCAACATGCAGACCTTGGTTTGTAATCAGAGAGCTCCAGTTCTAACACTTTGTCAATTTGCTTTCCCTTTCTGTTCCACTCCCACTCTTATTTAGTTTATTCTGAAAGATTCACAGGTAGAAACTCTCTCCTGCTATGCATTTGCATAATTAGGCCAGTCAGTAAGCATTGATTTAATATGAATAACAGTAATAAACAGCTTTTCAATCTTTGAACATATAGTAAATGCTGAAAACTCTACAGCCAGAAGTTCAAGCCCTTTAATGAACTGTAATGCTAGTTTATATCAAAACCAAGATAAATGATAATTTTCTACCTGTTCGTTAGGTTTCACTGCCTAGAGAGCAGATACACCCCTTTTTAGATGCATGTGGATACACTACCACTATAAAATATCCCTTCTAACTCCCGTGGGACTACATTAAAGAAAAAAAGATTTACATTGTTCACCTGTTTGAGAGCTTCCAAGGAGTTTAATATATGGCTATATTTATACCTATGTGTGCTTCTGTTAAGAAGAATCCTTGAAACAGCCCATACTCCATAGCTAAGTGGTGTGGATATGCAGGTAGCACAGAAAAAAATACTGTGACAAAGAAGATTTTGCAATGTCCATTTGTGCTGACAAAAGCAGAGAACCCAATGGCAGAGCAAACCCAGAGCAGACATTTCAGTAACAATAAAGGAACAAATGCATAAAGTGATCTCTTTCCTGAAAGATGCATCAGCACAGAGGGTCATCTGAAGAAATACTTCTGCCTAATTACATTGCTTCCTAAAGTGGAGATGGGAAGATGGGAAGTACTGGCCTTTTCAGGTCAGGACCCTGAGTTGGCTCTTGTGCAGTAAACTCTGGTGGAAAGCAGAGTCTGTTTTACCTTGATTGCTCTGAACTTTATTGCTTTATATTTAAAGTCAGAGAGTAAACAAAGCCTTCAGCTAGGGTTTTTTTGACATTTTCATAAAGAACTATTAGATGTTTCATTGGAATTTCTTGATATGTAAAGATCAAGAGGTCACAAGTACCAGAAGAAAGAGAAAACACATTTCAACTTGTGTAAAATAAAATTCTTACATGTGATCTTCTCCCTGTCTATCAGCTTCAGATTAACAGGGCAAGAAAATTCTGTTCTTGCAGGGTATGACTTGGAAGGTGGTGTTAGGCAGCACATCATGGGGATCACCCAATTGTGTATGGGTTAATATTGACTCTACTAACTCCTGTCAGCCTGGTCTGGGAATACCAACCCAATGAGCTACTCACCTTTTAATACTTCTTGCAACATTGCTAGTAAGCAACATCTTTAGTCTTGATAGATGTAAGAGTTAATCTGCTGGTGAACTCCTGAAGTAACTTTTCTAGAACAGGTGAGTTCTGCACCACAAACCAGTGTGGGACTTGAATGCAGCTCTTTCCATAGCTGGTACTGCCTATTAAGTACAGACCAACTTTCCTCTGTATTCAGGATTATTTCATGCCGAGAACTCAACAGGATCCAGTTGAGGTGTTTAGCTTTAGTTCACACATGAACAATGATTTTAAAAGATGTAGAAGAATCTCTGCTTCTGGAGCAAATTATGCTATAACCAAGTAAATATCAGCTGAAACATTGGACATTGTCTAAATCAGAATGCTCACTAGACAATTGCAAGTTAATATAGCACTACTTGATCTATGTTGCTATAAATAATAAATATTCAGCTCCATGCATATCTGTGCACAGCATACTTTGAGAGAGGGAAAGAGGGATAACACCATTTTTTCATGGGTTATCCTGCAAAAAAGTAACTAAATCCCAAGTCAACAGTAGTAGTTTCTGAAATGATGTAGGAAGAAGAAATAAGCTTCACTGGAAGGAAATAACTTACTGGCCTTATGGGGCCAGCCATTTTTTACGAGGTGAGTAAAATTTTATAAAGAGAAGTTTGCAAATCTCTCAGTGGAGAACTTCAAGCCTGTATCATAGAGAGGCATTGGAGAAAGGTGAAGGGAAAGCCTGAGATTTCGAAGCCTTCGAGTACAAATTACCACTTAGCTAGTACTTAATACTGGAGCATGATCCCGCAGCCCCATTTACCACAAATTTCTGCTGACTGTATTTGGCAGCATAAGGCCTTTGGGGTCAGGGTTTTCAGTTTACAGTTTTGCCCTTTTTGTCTCACAAGTAAGGAAGCATTTCAAACCTTGAGCTTCAAAAAGAATTTAAGAAATGCACAAGAGAGCCAACTTTTAAATGAACTGGAAAGATTTTATGAGGACAGAAGATCAACAAGTGACCAGGACTCCAACTGTGAAAGAAAATGTGAGAAACAGGCACCTCTTCTAGTGTGAAATTGGTCTAATTCTTGGGGTCTTTAGAGTGGCAGTATCAAACAACTGGCCAATATCGTGTACACTTTCTGCCATCCACATGGCATCAACTCCATTACCACATTCTGTGAAGCAGTCAAATTTGCCACAGGTTTGTTTAACCCCTCATTTGAAAGTGGAGATGGAAATTTTTTTCCCTCACTGAGGGCTGAATGTGCCTTTCCTATTGCACCTGGGAGGCCAGTCTTGATGTGCACCTGAGTGCTGCACACAAATAACTCTGCAGAAAAAGCTCACACAGGCAGGAGCCATATGAAGTGGGGATGCAGATGTACCTGATCTTAAAGGGAGCTTCTAAGAAAGATGGGGACAAATGTTTTGTTTTAGTAGAGCCTATAGCAACAGGACAAGGGGTGATGTTTTTAAAATAAAAAAGGAGAGATTCAGACTAGATGTAAAGAAGTGGTTGGTGATGAGGGTGGTGGAACAGGTTGCCCGGGGAGGTGGTAGAAGCCCCATCCCTGGAAGCATTCAAGGCCAGGTTGGATGGGAGTCTGAGCAACCTGATCTAGTTGAAGATGTCCCTTCTTACTGCAGGGGGGTTGGACTAGATGGCCTTCAAAGGTCCCTTCCAACCCAAACCATTCCATGATTCTATAATTGCTGGGCTGTGGGTGCATTGGTGGGCAGGTGATGGGTAAACCCTCAGACTACAGATGTTTCCTGAAAGAGTCATCCATATTGACAAAGGTCCAAGCAAGCTAATTATAAGTTGCTGAACATCAATATGGTGCTCACAAAAGGGCTGAAGGTTGTCATGCTGCTTTAGATATTTAGACAACAGATATATTTGCCAGGTTTATAGACAGATAATGTCTTTTTATAGCTTGGGGAATTTCTAGGTATAATTAATAAAACAAACTAGAACCTTGGCAAACTCAGGCATGAACTATGCTTCACAGACCTACCATGCCTTTTCACCCTGCCCTGCTTTGCTTTGTCACTTGGAGGAATGAATGTCACTGGGTCTGGTTGCTGGCTCTGCCAGCACTCAGCCCCTGCTTGTGTTGTTAAGAATTCAAACAAATCTGCTACTGCAAGATATATTGATAGTGAAAGATGCAGTATGTAGAATAACTGAGAAGCAACTCTTCTAGTCCAGCTGCTTGTGCTGTTTTATTGACGACATGCAAGAGGAGCCTTCAGAGGTGAGCGTGTGTATGTGTGGTTGTGGGAGTGATGGTGTCTCTCTCTGGTGGGCAAGACAGGTAAAGCTGCTTCTCAGTAAATGTGCAAACAGAGACACAGAACCGTGTGATTCATTAAACCACTGATCTGATGCCCTTAACAGCACAAATTCCTATCAGATCCTGGCTCACAAAGCAATATTGATCATCTATCTAAAGTGGGGAATCTCCACGACAATATTGTTGAAGAAAGGAGGAACATTTTTGTCGAGAAGTTCTATTTCAAGTAAAATAACCCTCCAAGGAGCATTCACTTCCAAATCAGTAATGTGCAAGTATAGCTAACTCACAAAACAGCAGCTAGCTATATGTGCAGATTTCAATGAGGCTTTTAGGAGAAACAATGGGGCTGTTTTTAAGGGTGGTTGCCCTGTTGAAGTGCATTTCTCTGAATAGATACAATGCTGTAGTGCTGAATGGATTCAATGGTGCTGTCTCAAACATGGCCAGGAGTGTCTAGAAGTGGGTGGAGGTAGAAAGAGCTGGTGGGACCGTTCTTATGGTTGACTCAGGCTGCCTCCTCCAATCCTTTCTTTGCTCTGGCAGGGGCTGAGGTTTCCTTCCCCTTCCCCTCTGTGACAAGCTTCCTTCTCTGCATGAATATTCTCTGTCAGGAAATAATAGAATGAAATTCTTAAAAAACAGGCTTAAAAGATTCAGTCATAACTTTGTCTGAGTGAGACATCTGGGCAACAGAAGACTCTAAGGGAAGTGAGTAATATCCTGGCACCTTGGCTATTTGAAACTGGGAAGGAAAAATACATGCACAGATAGAACATAATGTAGGAATCAATCCTGCCTTGGCCTCTGTAAGGAAAACAAGTGACCTTAATGATCTATTCTCTCTCTAGAGCACTCACACAGAAAGCCGTGCTCGTTCCAATTCAGCTGTGTGCCCAGCACATAACACAATGGACCTCACTCCTCGGGAAGCTCTAAGTGCCACTGCAATACAAATAAACAAGTTCTGCACAAGATGGTGAGGGCACCAGCAGCCTACAAAAAGCAGCTCTTGGGGCCACACGAAGACTTGGAAGGGGGGGTTGTGCAGCAGGAGAGTTTACTTAAGGAAATTCGCTTCCCTTATTGAAGAATACACTTCAATTCAACATGTATGCCTCCTGTTTGCTTTTATAAATTTCACATGCACATTCCTATATGTGTTAAAATAGAAACACAATGACTGCAAGCTTATGGATGACACCACTGAACAATGCCATAGAATACAAGACATGAGACAGAAATATATAAATAGCTGCAGGCCATGATCTGCTCTCACTGTTTATGTGTAGCTCTATTAATACTAATAGGAGTTAAGTGTGCAGAATAAAGTGACAGCTATCGCCCCTCAGCTCTGCCAGCAGTTCTTAAGTACTGCTGTGGTCCAGCCAGCACTTCTCTGTGCTGCACAGAGCTGCCTCCATCACAATGCAAAAACTACCACCAGATCTCAGGAAACAGCACATCCCATCTGCTGTGACCTTACACGTCGTGTTTTTAAGGTTCCTATCTCCAGTCTCACTATGACCTGCTGTAACAGGAAAGGAATAATAACAGTATAATCTTGGTGTGTTCATGCCTTTTTCAGGACAGCGATTTTTTGGCATAACTGAAATTGAAAATGGTGCTAAAGATTGGATATGGGTGTCCTGGAAAAAAGTCTTGAAATTTTTCAGCTAAGAAAGCCACAGACAATACATGGCCTAGGACTACCATGGTAAGCCTATGTCCCACCCATCTTATGTTTGTGGGGGGAGGATTGGTATTTTCTTTTTCTTTTTGGTGACATTGTCCATTACTCCTCTGGGTTCTGAGAAGGGAATTACGAACCCTGCAGGAACAGCCTTGGGACAGTCTGCTCTCTAGGCAGCAAAGGAAATCACTAGTGATCCACTGAATGTCCTGTGAAACAAATGGCACAGATTGTTAGTGGAGCCACCTTCCTTCTCATTGTCCCCTTATCAAAGTCTTGTCCTGACTCTTCTATGGATGCAAAGGGAAGAGGTGGCTGGAGCTGCCCTGGCCAGTTCTGCAGGGGGTGCCTCTGTGCCAGCTGGGGCCTGAGGTGCACAGCAGAATGTCGCTGTGCTGTGAGAAACGGGTCAGGGTCTACCTGCTGCGGGAGCTGGGCGGTCTCTCTCAGGCTGGGAGGAACCTGCTGGTGACCTTCAATGCTGGCTGGATAGAGCAGACAGTTTCCTCAGCAGTACTATGTGGCCTTCCCAAAGAACTGGAAGGTGAATGAAAACTGTATAAAATAAGGTTTTGTTTTGTTTTGCTTTTTATGGGAATATATTTAGAAAAAGCTGCTGGATAGTTCCCAGGATGTGTCAGTCTCTTCTTAGCTAACTCATAAAAGCCAGGCAGCTAAATTACTCCCAGTGGCACCGAGATGATGTTCAGCTAACCTCTCTTTCTGGCTACTTCTCTGCTTAGAATCCACATTTTCCAAACAATTTTCCAATGTGTGTTGAAATACATTTTTGAATACAGCTCTCCTAAACTCCAACCCAACCTCCATTGCTGGCAGGAGAAAGTTTCTACCAACTTCAAATGCATTGAATCAGGAAGAAGCTACCATGTGAACTACTTAAAGCTGTTATTCCTCCTAAGGTTTAAACACATTTGTGTGTTCATACATGCAGAAAAGAAGCATCATTTTCTGTCTGCTCCTCCTTAGAACAGATCATGTTTGGATATTTTGCACACTTGGGTATCCTTGCTCTGCTGAGGCTAACAGTGCAAACACACAGCTAATGTGCAGGGTGGAGGTTGCCCTGCTGCTCCTTTGCTTGTGGTGGTCCATACTAGCCTCAGCTCAGCCCCACACCCTCAGAGCCATTGCAACCTTACAAAGCCCAGATTTCCATGCAAAACAGGCACTCTTGTGGGCTTGGGACATGATTCAGACACCACTCCTAAAGGGGGATCTCAGGGACCTCAAAGGAGGGAGAGGTTAAGTCAAAGCAGTTGCTGCAAAATGAAAACTACAGTCAGACTTGCAAGGTAGATTTGCTTCTAATCCGTGATTTAAAGAGAATGATTTCTCCCTCTTGCCCCTACTGCGATGCCCACTATGCAGGCTGGGTACTTAGGCTTGGCTCTGGAAGCAGAACTTGAAGCTTACTGTGCCTTTTGAAAGGAAATATTGGAGGGCCTGTTATATCTTTTTATTAATAGGTTTTGACTAATCCTCTATTCATTGATGTCCATTATGAGATTATACGGCTAAAATTAAGTTAGTACATACAGTATGTCTACAATGAATTGGATAATTGTGTGTTTCTAAAGGAAAAAATGGTTCAATAATTATGGCTGAGACCAGAAACTGGCATCACAGTCTTCATTGACTGAGGAATATCACTAAAGTGGGATAGCTTTTCTTTGCCTGTACAAGTTAAACCCCCAAATTGAGGTGGTTCTGCTCCCTTGGAAGAAACATTAAGAAGTGTTAGTAGCATGCACAGGGCACTGACATACATTCTGAGGTGAAATCTAAAGCCCCAAGCTGGCAATAGTGAGAAGTGTGGTAGCAGGAGCTATTGTCAGAGGAGAAGAGATTTATTAGCAGTTTATTTCTATCAATAGCATTTGTGTTATGGGAAAATACGTCATGTAGTCCAAATCCTTTGCTGAAATAACTGTATAAGTGAGAAATTAAATAGCTATATTTCTTCCTTTTGCACAACTCAAGTACTTACATATATTTTTAAGGAGTCTTCTAAGAGCATATATTTGCTTTAGACTGTTGCTGTATCTTATAGGGTGACAGGCCAGTTTCTGCAGAACTTAGCTCTAAGATGAGGCAACTCCATGACAAAATTAAACATGGAAAAGGGATGTAATTAATTAGTCTCAACACTTGAGGTACAGAAGCCTCAGTAACCCAGGGTTTGAAGCACCAGAGGTGCTGCTGGGCTCTTGATCACTAACTCCAGTCTGAGGGTTTCATACCTGTGGGGAGTCCCATGGAGCACAGGCCCAAGAGTCCTCTTGTTCTTCACAGTCCTGTCATCCTTCATCTTTATGTGAAAAAATAATTTCTAGCAGAAAGTCACTTCAGCTGGGAATTACAAAGAGTAAACAGCACTACAGAAATGAATTTCTCAGTCTCTTAACTGCCTTTCATGAATAACATCAGGTGTATGGAATACTACATCCCATCTGGGAGCCCTTGTAGCTTAGAGATGGATTTGTGGCTACAAAGCTGGACCTCGACGTTAGGTAATTTAGGTATTAATTCAAGCCCTACAGCTGACTGACAGTGTAACAACAGTAAAACCCTCTATCCCCTTAGACCTGCTCTGTGAGCATCACCTAGTCATTAGCCCATTCCTTCCCACAGACAGGCTTTTCCATAGGTGGGTCTGTGTAGCAGCCTAGTCTTGTCTAGTTATACATATATATATGTATATACACACACACATATGTATATAACCTCTTTGAGATAAGGATTACATGTTCAATAAGCATCTATGACAATTGTGCCCAGATGTTGCATATATCCTCACTAACAAAGACTTGAATTACCTGTTCCTGGGAAGTTTCCTGGATCTGACACACTCTGTAAGGATTACATCATTTGTGAAACAAATTGTGAATGTAAAGAATTTTTTTTTTTTGAGGAGAGAAGGTTGTTTAGCTGTTTTTTTATGAGGAAATAATTTTATAGGGTGTGGAACTAACTAAAGCACTGCTTTCTATTAATCTTAGTTTACTTTACACCGAGGGACTATTACCAGGCTTAATTGATACAGATGTCTTCTGTGCTTAAGACATGAAAAGAAGAAAATATCATACCTAGTGTATTCCTCCTGCCTGATCACTATACATGTAGATAAAATCTGGCTATAAGCACTTGTATGGGAAGCTTCCATGAGAGGCAGAAGTTCAGTGTGAAAATAGGTGCCTAAGTACAAAAGGGAAGTTAATCTTTCCAAAAAAAGTCAATACATTATGTTTCAACCGGCTGCATACTGTGCTGAGCAGGTAAATAGTAAGAGCTTTACAAGGCACTCGCTTCTAATTAAAATAGCTTTTTGGTTTTAAAATCTCTCCCCTGTTTTCACTAGTTTTCTAAAGTTCTAGCCCTCGTCTCTCAGCTGGCTGGTTCTGCTCTCCCCACCTTTGCTGCTTACAAAATGAATCGCCTCTCTGGAGACTGGCTTACTGAAGTGCAGGGTCACATCTGCAGCCCTTACTCAAGCAAAACTCGTTGATTTAATCACACTTTTATAGAAATAGGGGCTGCAGAACCTGGCCTTCCCTTACAGCCAAAGTGATACATCTGCTTAAAAGGGGAATCATCGAAGGAGCAGCTCCAAAGAATAAATCAAGCCAACAGCGAGAACTTCCATCCCTGCACCATCTGTCTTTGTAGTGAGTGAAACTCTGCCCTCATCAAAGTCAGGGACATAATTGACTTTGACTTATAGAACCAGAAATTTCACATTTAAATAGATTTGATATGATCTCTGCAGATGCCTGGAAGAGCTGCAAGACCATCACAAATGATTTTTCTCTCTGGATATGATATATTGAGCTGACTCATGCCACTCACATTAGCTGTGTTGCTTTATAAATGCAGTCTTTCCATCTCATGTAGTCCCTGGCATGTATACCAAACCTGAAATAGGTCTGGATTTTATTTTCTGTTTCTCTTCTTCTTATCATTGCACTTAGCAATAGAAACTGATAACTCCTAGAGTAAAGGATGACTTTGCTTCAGTGCTTCCAGACTTAAAATTGGTAGGTTTGATGAAACATCATTTACATTTTTCTCAGTTAAGTTCTCCCACATAACATTTCACTTTAATTTTAGATTTTGTGTTGGCAATGGATGGGATGCATAGCACCACAAGCTGGCTGAAGAGTCCCTTACAGAAAGAAAGTCCCCTTGGAACAGCAGGTAAAGGCATTCCCTCCCAAACCCACACAGCCATCTGAGCTGTGTGCAAACTAGGGAAGAGCAAGCAAGGAAGGAGGGATGTGGAGCAGACCAGGCAGCTCACTGGTAGGACACGTCTGGGGTCACTGAATGGTATTTCCCCCTCACTCAATTCCTGGGTGAGGATGATACCTGCCTCATCCAAAAATGAACCCTCTTCTGTGGATGAATTTTACAGTCCCTCAAATAAAACCAAACAAAACCGGTTGAATTTTACAGTCCCTGAAATAAAAAGAAACACAACTAAGTAAGGTGAGATTTAAATAAGGACTAACCAGTCAGTAGGTTGACACCTGTATCTTAGGAATATAGGAAAGAGGACATTCTGTTCAGTAGCAAGACAGCTGCCTGGACTCTGCGTTTAACCCCCTGTCAGATTGCTGATGCTGGCAGTGCAGTGAGACAGCCTGCCAAGGTAAGCCTGGAAAATTACTGGAGCTTAACTTTAATAGCCATGAGGTTTCAGCCAGTGATTTGTAGTTCCAGAATTGCTCTAAATATTCCTTATTCTTGTACTACCACTCTAAAATCTGGAGCAATCCAAACCATTGTGGGTAGCTGGTGCTCCCAGTTGTCTTCCTTATGATTGCGCTGACCCAATGAGATGTTGTTGAGCTGTGTGCAGCAGTAATAGTGAACACTAAATCCCTGGCTACGTGCAGTCTCTGGAGTGACATTCACACAAGACATTCACCTAACCATTCTGAATAGCAGACCAATTTGGGAAAGAAAAAAAAAAAAAAAAAAAAAAAAAAAAANAAAAAAAAAAAAAAAAAAAAGACAAGTTCTTTCTCTCATAAATCCATGAAAAGAAAAAAGAGATAAAGTCCTCAAATACATTACTGGCTATAAACCAGCCCAGCCTTCATAATCACACACAGAGTCAGAGTAGAAGGGGAGAAACACAAATGATGTATTTCTCTGTTTGCAGAAAACTAACCTGGGGGAGTACCAGAAAAACAACTCGGAAAAAATCCATTATGAAAATATTTTACATTCTGTCAGCTTTTGCCTTTGTCAGACAAGAAGTAAAAAGGCAGGAGAGCATGATATTAAGATGCCACTACCTAATAATTTCTTGATAATTGCCCTTCAAGAGCAAATGACAATGAAATGAGTAAGGTAGAGCTTTCACCCACTCTATCCTGATTTAGGCAGTATGCTTTGGTACACACTTCCTTTGAGTAAACGGTACCTATAGTTATACAGGATCTATTCTCCCATTGATGTACCAGGGATTTATGTAGGTGAGTCCCATTAATGTTAATGGAAGTTATGTGTGTAATTCCCCTTTTTCAGCAATGAGAGAATAGACCTTTATGTTTCTAAAGTAATTACAGCCTTAGCTCTGGCTAGGCTGTTCTCCCCACCCTCCCCCTTTTGATAACTTCTTTGCTTCCCTCCCCAGCATTGACTCTGGGAGAAAAAAAAGGGATAAATTCCTCCATTCAGAAAGGAAAATTGGAGAAATAGCTGAAAGGTGAAACAAATGTAACTAGATCCACTCATTGTGTGAAGGAAATGCAAATACAGGAAGCCAATCTACATCCGCCACCTTTGCTGTGCTTTTGGGGACAGATGTAAATTAATTTTCCTTAAATTGTGTATTCACTGGGTATTCACCATTTTCTGGGCATGTAGGCTATTTAGAAAGAACAAGGTGTTTTTTTGGCACTTCACTCTTAATCCGTTTTAGAAAAACTGCACATTTTGATACTGCCAGAATTTTGCAGAAAAATATAAAGAGTAAAGTGAATGGAGATTTCGGAGAAGCAACTAATTGATTCACAGAAACCACTGTTATCATCTGAGGCTGAGCTGGGGGATAGTGTACTCCATGTGAAAGCTTAAACACTCTGAAGATTTGTAACATCTCCTTTAAGGGGGTTTCTTAGCTCTGGGTTCAGTGCCAGCAGGTTTTGGAGGGCATGCTTTACACAGTGTCAAGCCTCCAAGTTTTAAATACTATGTTTATGTTCTTTTTCCTGATTTTGTGACAGATTATCTCTGAAAGTCACATGCCCAGTCTTTTATTAAACCTCCCCATTTCTAAAATGCAGATACTAATGTTTTCCTTTCAGAGTAGGATGATGGGAAGTCTCTCTCACTGATGTGCACGAAGCACATGAGAATACCTGTATTATTTACCTGTTTGATCTCGTTCTGTCCGTGCCTTCAGCCTGCCCCGCTGCCTTAGCTACATTCAGAGAGCAGCACTCTTCCAGAGCTGATTTAAGCAGGTGTGAGTGTGGTTGTGGTTTTCACCAACATCCCTGAAAAGCCACACATGTCAATTCAAAGGCAAAAAATGGAACTTTAGAAATTCCTGGAGGCTATGCAGCACACAGCTCAAAGTTTCGCGGGTGCAGCAACAAGCGTGAGGAATCCCACTGCATGCTCTGCCTCTTTTTTTTTTTTCCTCTTCCATTTAAATTCTTAACTTCTTTTTTTTTTTTTTGCAGTTGCTACAGAAATCAAGGAGGACAGGCGGTACCCAGTATGATCAGGCCCTCATTTAGGAATCTTTCTATTTGACTAATCTCCTGCAAAAAGGAGTTGTATACTCTTGTGGGTTTTTTGCCACCTGGCAGGGATAACAGAAAATACCCAACAGTTTCTTACAGGCTCACCCAGAGTTTAATACCCCTCCTGCCACATCAAGAGAAGAAAGGAAGAGTGGGTGTAAACTTTTTTTAAGTATCAAATCAGTCAAAATGCTGATTTATTTTCTTAAAAGCTTGGTAAGAGATTAACCCCTGTGACATTTACAACACATACATTAACTGGATTGAAATACCACTAGAGCTGTAAATGTGAGGGGAGTGGAGAGAAATGATTGGAATGGGGAGAAAAAAAAAAAAGTTTGACATATGCGCTATACACTCACCTCCCCAGAGAGGCTGGAGTGGTTTTCAGAGGCTACTTTTCTCCCTGTTATTTTTTTTTTCTTTAGTGAAGTAATACTGTGTGGAAAGCACAGATTCACACACCAGCAGCAGTTCATAAGCAAGCTCTTTTTCTGAGCTGTCCAGAGAAAAAAGAACCATTTGATTCTCCAGAGCAGTTACTTTGGACACATCTTGAAAATAAATACTATTTTTTCTTTTCCTAATGATTTACTGTGGTTCTCAGGGAAATCCCTTGCTCTGAGGTAGCTTTGTCTGCTGCTCTGATCCCGTGCAGCTCCACAGAAGCTTGTAGAGTCTGGGGGAGATACGAGGGGGTTTGCAGCAGGATTTCTTGGTCTAGTTCCTTCAGTCTCTTCTGCTGCCTGTGCGGACTTCAGGCCTATTTTATAATGAGCACTGTATGTGGATGACCCTGGAACAAGCCCTGTTCACCTTACTCATGTGAATAATCAATTCAGCTCAGGAGATAGAGAATGGTTCACCTGCAGATGACTCAGAGACTGAGATCTAGGTCTGCAGAACTGATTCTGGGGGTTTTTTTTGGTTGAAACTCCTCAAATATGCCAGCTTTTCCACCATTAGATGCTCTGCACTTGCTGAGTGGCTCCTCCAGCACATCATGGAGGGGAGCACATGGAAACACCCTGCTACTTACCCAAACCCTGTCTCCTCAAGTCATTTTGAATTCCTTCTTCCTGCCTTTCCTTTTATTGCTAAGAAATAAATTTAAACAGAAATAAACCCACTAAACTTCCAAAATCATTAAAATCAACCTGTATGCTTTAAAATGTTATCAGCCTTTTTTACACATGCAGTTTTGACATTTCAATTATCTTAATTTTTCAGCTTCGGAGGGAACTTTTTTTCCAGCTTGATCATCTGCTTTTCCACCCATCTCCTAAAGTGCCTTTATGGTCCTGCCTTGTTTCTGAGATATACCTTACCTTAACGCTTTAAAACAGCTGACACAGAAAGTGCCAAGCCAGAGAAAAAGTTACTTTTATCATGATGAGAGCAGTGAATCAGTCACTCATATTGAAAATGCACCTTGAGATAACTGAACAAGATTAACTTCTGGTAGCTTAGCTTTCTTTATTTGACGTTAAAAATATACTCATTTTTTTTAACACAAGTGCAGAAAATGCTGACAATCTCATTTACCACCTTTCCATCATCAACAGTGGTTTAGAAGGTTGATAAGAGAATGCTCCACTTTTTGCTGTTCTCTCCACATGGATACTCTGCGTTTCTTCAGGACTTTGTATTTGGAGGTTTGTTTGTTTTACAGTAATTGTGCAAGCACCGTGTCTTTGTCTTACCTTCCGTCTCTAACGATGGGTCCTTGTCCTCTGAGCAGCAAGCCTCTGCTGGTATAAGGAATCTATCATTTTATATACCTTATTTTTTTTTCTCATATTGCAAATGCTCATGAAAAAGTACATCTTTGCAGTTGTTCTTTGGTGAAAGAATTGCTACTGTAGCTTCCTCTCTGTGTACACTGATGTGCTATGGAAGTTTTTATTACTGGGCTTTTACATTCAACACCTTGAAACACTTTTGTGGAAAGAGTCTCCCAAGTGTTTTGCCCTTGCCTAGAGCAGTGTCTAATGAAAAATATCCATTATGGGCAAATGCAGGGTTGAAAATATACCAAACGTATTCTATCTAAAAACTTGCATTCAGCAAGATTATAATAATACACACACACTTTATATCTTTCTACTTTATCAGGCTGTGGGAGGCAAACTCCTTTGACCTATGAAGTTGATCTGTGAACTGTGTCAAAAAATTCAAAACCTCACGGTTGAGGTTTGTGCATTCTATTAGCATAATTTACCACCCAAGCTGTAAATGTACACTTTGTACAATGGCATGCTGAACAGATAGCATTTTACAACTTCCTAAGGGGGAGTGTTTATATCTAACATTTCTTGTGCACATTTGATTATAAGTTTGCCATAATAGCTGCCTTTTCTTCCCTTTTCCATCTTTTTTTTTTTTTTTTTCCTTTTCCCCAGCTGCTCTGGAAGTGCCTAATAAAAATGTCTTCTCTACTTCAGACCCTGGATGTTTATTTGTGCCACATAATGGACCAGCAGAATACGCAGGGAAACGGACTTTGGCCTGGACTCACCCACCTCCTCCCAAGAAGGATGGGAGAAGGCATGTCAGACCCTTGGGTTGCATTTGGGTTTCTCCAGACCTCCAAAACACAGTTTGTGCGTTAGAAATAACAAAATGGAAGAAAGGTCCAAACCTGAAGCTGAAATATAAGCAGCTCTTGGCTTTATTTTGTGTGTGTGTGTGGAAAGGGTGTTTGTAGAGCTTTCTTCACCGTTACTAAAGCTTTGTACGATGGATTCAGAATCAGCAAGATGATGTGTGCCGCCCCCCCCTCCGCCGTAACCCCTCTGGCTACACCCTCCCTTCTTTTTTTTTTTTTTTAATTCCTGAAATTAAAATGTGTTGGAATGCTCAGTGCCGCTTTTCACTCTCTTTTCAATGGGCCCTTTAGTTTTTCACACCAAGGTGTCCTTTGGGGTGCCAGGTCAGGCTACCAAAACAGCTTCTAGGAGGGGATTAGGACCAATTAACATCTTTGTACACAAAAGCCACTGGCAGCTGAACAGGCGGCCTGGTGGCCTGCTCGGGAGCTGCATTTTAAATAGGGGCCTTCTGTACTTGAGCTCAAGTGGGAAGAGGCGGAGAAAGTTTTTATTTATAATTGAAAATGCTGCTCCTGGATAAAGTCTAATGAAAGGCAGAGTGGTGTTCAAAAGTATCTAACAAATACCATTTGAATATTGGCCTTTATTGTATGATTTCCATCAAGGATAGCATAACAATATAGTCATTTCTCCTACATATTGAGATGAAGTGATTTTTCTTGTAGAGGAAAACAGCTTCATCCACACATTGCTTTGGCCCTTCTGGTTTTCATTTCTTGTTCTAAATTCAGCTATACATTAAAGACGCCTGGTAGGTCGGCTGCTCAAGAGTGATGTACTTCCATAAATTTCTTTTTGAAGGGAATTCTGCCGTTCATCTACCCGATCCACCAAAGCTCAAGCTCATGGAAAAAAAAAATAAGAGAGAATTTAAGTATACGCACTGGCTGGAGGGGGAGGGAGTCCTACAAGGGAATGGCTGTGTTTCATATGAGTAAATTTGCATTTGTACCCCTTGGGTTTGTGCAAAGAGGGGAAAAAACTAAAGAACTCCAAGTCTGAAGCGCTGAATTCAGCCGAGTCATCCTCAGCAAGGGTAATGGCCTTAGCAGCTTGGCCCCGGGTATTTTGCACCTGAGTTAATATCTTTACTTCTGCTCTGCTTTGTTTTCAGCACATATCACTACTAAATCATCACTCTTGCAATCTGATCAGGCATTAAAGCAAAGGGAAAAGGAAAGAAATATATGGTGTGTGAATTACTATTGTAGGAAACCTAGCAATTTACAAAGGCTCGTAAGTGGGAGTTGTGTGAATTCGCAGCGATGCCGTGTTATAACCATTGTAATGAAACTGATTTCTGTGTTTTGAGGATGAGCCATTTTCAAACACGATATTTGTAATCAGTGCATAAGCATTCCTCCTCCTCCTTCCATAATAGTAATAACAGGGCAGTTTTGTATATTTTTATAACTCGGACTGAGAAGTAATTTCTAGAAGGTTTCTAATCATGTGTTTGAAAGGGAAAAGATCCATGATAGGAAATAATAGCACAAATGTTCTAAGTCCACCAGGCAAGCTGGTACTGACATCCTGGTAGATAATTGACACAATTTTAAATGAAGGAATTATAAGGTGGAAGAACAGTGCACAAAAGTTTCTGAGAGACTTGCAACTGAGTGACTGGAAGTAAGTAAAAGGGAGATCAGAAGCTCGGTCAGTCTGCGCTGGCTTGGCCACACCGGTACACGTGGAGGATGTGGTCTGCTAGAAGAGCACTGGATGTCATGTGCTATGGTGTTTATTCATGTATTTTTGGTAAGCAACCAAAATATGGATTTCTCTCCAGGTCGACATGAATAGAAAAACTCTAATCATGATCATTTTCAACCTCCTGGTTTATACAAATAAGGAGAGAGTCCACTTAGCGAGACGTTCTGCAGCAAACATTAATACACTCGCTATGTGTGGCTTTGCCCCTTCCTACCCCCTCTTTAGTTTCAGATACTGTATTGTATTTCTTCCGACATGTTGATTCTAACTAATGTTAAATGGTAATTGGCAGTAGTATAGGTGGGGAGAGAAACATTGTTATATTTTGTTCATTTTTCACACTTCAGCAGTTATCCCTTTCTCTCCCTGGCTGTACGCTTATTAGTGTATGAAATGCAGGTGTGTGGGAAATGGCAAGCACACATTGACAGGTTATTTTGTTGGCCACTGCCTAATTAGTAGCATAGTGGATGCACCCTGCTAAGCTTTAGTGTGGTGCAGTAGAGCTGGTCTGTTCTAATTTCCTCACAGCTTTGATATTCAGCAAGAGATTGACGGTTCGCACAAAGAGCCAAAGCGCGACGGAGGCCTGCAGAAACAATGGCCCTTCTTGCTTGTAGACACCACAGATGTGAGAGAAAGCTGACTAAAAACAATTGGCCGACACTGTCTAATTGTCTCCAATGTCAGCATCATTAATGTTTTCCCATGTAAAAAGTAAAAGGCCAAGGTTGTATCCTCCCTTTATTTTGAGTCACATGATTATGTAACTTACTGAGATTCAGATTAAGTGTTAATTGTATTTGTGCAATAAAGAAACTGAAGCTACCTTGAATTTAATGAATATGTACTTAATTAATTTTGACAGCCTTTATCTTTATTACCTATTGAATAATCACAATCAGAATTAATAACATTTATAGGCAATTAAAATTACAGCCTATTTAATGATAATATATGTTTACATCTTTTGCTGAGATACAAATTATGAATACTTATTAGCAAAGAAGTTGTTTCTCTGCCAGGAGGGTTTCTTGTCTGTGCTAACAGCAACAAACAACAATAATCAGTTCAATGTGTAATAGTGCCTTTCACATCAGACAATCTCCCAAAGCGCTGCACAAGGGCACATGAGAAAAGGCTTTGCAGAATTTAAGGGTAATCACTAAATGGCAAAAATTGTAGCGTGCCTGGAACAAATGCTCCAAATTTACCCATGATAAGACAAGTTTGATAATATTTGAATAGTTTCAAAGCTTTGTTTTCTTGCAGAAAAAAATAATAATGTGATCAGGTCCACTGAGAGTAGAACTTCAAACTCCTTGCTGACCCAGTAATACCAGACCAGAGCTTCAGTAGTTACAAGCCAGAATATCTCCACTGATACCAGCATGGCTAAAAGTCTTTTGGCTCTGAGATCTTATGTAGAAATCTTAATTCCCTGCTTCTATGGAGGGAAAACAGACACGGCTCTGATTCTACCGATGCTCACAAGAGTAGGCAGCTTGAAGCGAAATACAGTGAATCATACAAATAAAGATGCTTTGGAACGGTGAATCCTCTCTGCCACTATCCAAGAGCAGTAGGGTTGCTGCAAATTAAAAGAAAAAGGACACAAAGAAGGAAGAAGGATCAGGTCTGGGGTTTGGCAGGTATAACTTAAACAGTTATAAGCATGAGAGAGAACCAACTGGTGCATGTGCCCACAGCTGCTGTGTACATCTGCAGGCACACACTCACTGTACTAGTCTGCACAAGTCGTTTCATGCTTTGAATGTTTATTTTCTTAACCTCTCTCCCATTCAGAGGATGGCAAGTCTTTGCCCCACCACACAGCCACTGTCCTTGGAGAGATGCACAACTTCCATTAAATGATGGCACTTTGCATAACCAAATTCAGGAAAGAATTGGGTCTGATATGCATGTGACCTATGAGAAATAACCATCTCATCAGACCTGAATACACAGTAGTCTGATAAGTCCCCATGAAGCCAGGATTCAAAACATGCACGTCCAGACGCGCATGCTCAGCATCAGCTTTGCTTTCCCTTTTCAATCCCTTGTCCCCTCAGTGTCCTTGGCTCTGCAGAGCAATGCTGCTTTCTCTCTCACTCCTGGCCCCAAATCATCAGGTACAGCCACTTGGAAAACCTGTCAGCAAAGTGACTCTGAGTGCTGAAATCTGTGGGCAGGAGAGAGGCAGGAGGGGTGGGAGATAGCTCGGGGAACAGGGCCATATTTCCTTTCTGTATATTCAAAGGTGTCTCACCTACCCCATCACATGGCTCATTTTGGGAATTTCCTAAATTGAGAGGACTCCTAAATCTGATTTAAAAGGAAGAGTAGTGGGGGTATGCAGCTCCTTCCCTCCTGTTCCTAACAAGGAAGACTTTCTCCCCCTCTTCTAACCCTGTAGTAATATAATCATTAAATGTTGTCTGTGATAAAAGTACAATGCCAGGCCCTCCATTATCTGTGTATTTGTCCCACTCACTGGGAGGTTAAGGTGTCTAATGACTCAGGATGGACACCATGGGTGAAAGAGGTATGGAAAAGAAGCTAGTGGGCTTCCAGGTGAATTTGCTGCTGCTGTGTGGACTTGAACAGCCTCACAAGGCAACTGGCAACAGAGAGCAGGGGAGGTGCTCCTTGTTTGCTGAAGAGAGGGGAACTGGCATTTTTGGGTACATCTACATGGTTAAACAAAAGAGAGGGAGCAGGCTGGACACCTGGGCCTCCCAGTAGACCATATTGCTTAGTTCACTTCCCAGCTTGTTCTTAAGGTTCTAGCTAAGTCTCCAAGGTAACATTTAGGACAGGTTGTTGAAGGAATTGCTCCCAGAAGGTACCATGTCTCGTGCTATCATACAGTTTGGCTCTTTTGGCATCAATCCAACACATTCTGCAGTCCCAAACACTCTCACAGGCTCCCATGTCTCAACCCCAGTGCACAACAGTGTTGGCTTATGCTAATTTAAAAAAAATAAATAAAAATCTATTGAGCTGCAACACAGTCCTTCTGTTATGTCAAGGATTTTGAAAGTTAGAAAGAACCTCCAAAAATACAATTATTTCTGTCTAAGGCCACAGTGCACCTAGGAAATACTGAGAGCTACCTCCAATGTAGTATAAATATGGACTGTCAAGAGGAAGCCCTGAGCAGCAAGGATACAAGCCAGGCTGAACCTGTTGACCTTAAGGACAGTGATTTGCTCCTGGACTTCTGTTTATCAACATAGTTGTAGCCTTTGTAACATCTTCTGAATGAGCAAGCATTAGAAACCATCAACAAGTGACTAACTTGACTTGGAAAAACAGGTCACTATACCCCAAATAACCTCACTCCTATCCAGTTTGTGAAAAGACTGGAAACCTTCTGAAAAGTGAAGAAAGAAAGGGATTAGTGTGAGTCAGAGAAGCTGAGGGGAAAACACAACAGAGATGTAGAAGTAGGGCAGGACCATTCTGTTCTTATACAGTTGGGTTCCTCAACTGACCAGCATCAGGCTCCTGGGCTGAGACCTGAGCTGTCCCAGCTGAGCCCACCAAGTAATTTCTGACTCCTTGCTACACCTGTGGTCACTCTGCTGAGATCATAGCTCTATTTAAAGCAGCCCCACAGAGGGGTAGGGCTTTTCTGCAGTTTACCTCAGTTTGGTTTGAATGTGTCTCTGGTTTGTATCCTGTGTGCTTGGCTGATGGGCTGCTTTCTGCATAACCTGGCATCACTGGTATGCATACCTTGATCTAAGTTTTGATATTAACTATTGAACCAGCTTGTTGTATCTTAGTCCTTTGTACTCTGTTATTTCAAATAAGCAGCTTTTGTCTAAAAAACCTTTAGGAAATTTCAACTATTGACTTCTGTGAGTTCTACTAGAAGTAAGCTGCATGGTACCTGGAGAGTGAGTGCTGGAAAGGATTGCTTAAACCATGAGGTTCCCCTTGGTCTTGGATGGACTCTTTCATCTGCATGGAGGTCCTAAGAAAGCAGTGTCTTTCTGGAAACCAGGCATAAGGGCAAAAGGTGGAGCCTGTGCTCCATGTCATAGTGATCCTAGTAAAATACAGGTGTTTGCTTGAGCATTTAAGTCAAGCTTTGAGCACCTCCTGCTCAGAGCTTACTAGCTGTGGCAGTCACCATGACTGTGTAGAGTTAATGGAACAAGTTGAACTTGAGTTATGTTTGACTGCTAAGAAAGCAACTAATTGTGTAGTGTGGGAGAGGAGGTGAATGGGGCTAGAAGTTTGGGAGATGGAGAGCCTTTGATTCAGAGAGACTAGCAGAGCTGTTCTTGCTCATCCTATCAAAATGAAAGTGAAAAAGAGGAAATTAATTTTCTCTATAAGTATGTAGGGAAAAGAGCCCAAAGGGAGAAAAGCTACAAGGTAAGGTTTGTGGTATGAATGGGTAGGTAGATATTGTCTAACCTCTAGTTCAGCATCTGAGTAGCCTTGCAATCAGTGTGAGTAGTGTCTGCCTGGCTCTAAAAGGGAGCTTGGTAAGCGTATGAGAGGTATTGTGTGAGATGATGCCTGAGGCTGAACAGCACAAATTGGATGTTCTCTGTTGGTTCAAGTTCCCTGAGAAGCAAAAGAAGTGACTGTGTATAAACAGCTTTGGTGCACGAGGAAAAGGAGTTGTCCTCCAGTCCTGAGTTCAGAATCTGGATTGTAAAGGTAAACTGAAGCTTGGAGAGATAAAAACTAACTGCACTAATTTAGATCTCTGAAGAAGTGTGTACTGATATTCACAAGGCTTAAGTAGCACATTTGAGGGCCTCTTACCAACCATTAAAAAATGAGTCTTATGGCTGTGTTCAAGGTAAGACTCCTGCCAATTCTCTTGTGCAGGGAGATAGCAAATAACCAGTTCAGCTGGGCATTGACAGGAAAAACAAACAATACATTGCTTTGTAACAGCTACTGTGTATGAAATCATTATGTTAACTTATAAAATCAATGTCTATATATTGTTATGCTACTCATGAAGCTGTAGAGTGCATAAACAGTACTTTCACAACCCTGAATACCTGCTCCATTCTCTTTTATTCAAATACAACATCCACCTCTTTAATCCCATAATCCATCAACTTTGTTACACTTAAGACATTGACTTTCTTTTCCATCAGGCTTAAGGAAGTGAATCACTCATCCTTTATGCAGCTGTGTGCTCCTACATCAGCTTCTCTCACCTTAGAAAAGTGTACTTGGTTGTGTTTAAGATAATTGAGAGCTCAAAGCCAGGTTGCTTCCATCTAGGGTTGCACATTAACCTCCTCTGCACTGCAAAGCAAGCGCAGGAGGCTGTGCTACCCACATAACTACTCAGAAAGTGCAAAGCAGGAGCAGATGCTGCCTGTAGCAGAAAGCAACCCAGGAGCATGTTGGACTTCTGATGGAATGATAGCCAAAAGTGACATCTTGGGGACTGTTCTACAACTATTTTCAGGGATTTTGTTTCCCATTATAAAGGTGCTGGGGTTCAGTTCTAACCAAGCAGTTAGTTCTCAGTTGTATGACTGCCTTTCTCTGTGTCCAACAGTGTAACGAATTGCAGGTTGGGCATCCCTGCAAACCAAATACAATATCTGAAGGAGCTGAGACAGTGCCCTTGCATCAGTAAGTAAATAATGATACAAGATTCCCCCTAAATAGATTTCTTGTACATGCCAATGAAAATTGGAACTTGCCATATGCCAGAAATATTTGCTGTTGTGGAGGAATGTGCCTTGATCCCTGGCCATGGGACATGGGACATCTCCATCCTCCCTGGGTATAAAATGTGAATTAAGCAGGACTTGCAGCACAGGTGCACTGGTTCAAGCACAGAAGTGGGAGATGGTTTATTGAGGAGAGCTGCACAGTGTTACTAGCCCAGGCATGACATTTGGGTTTGGTGCAGAAAACACTCCAAATATGAAAGCAAAGGATGCAGACTTAAAAATATAATTTTCTCAGATACTACCTATCTTGGAACCTGTTCTTCCTTTAATTGTGGTTTGAATTTACAAATGTGAGATAGCAGCTTGGTTTATCTCAGCTCATTTCTTGGCAAAGGGTAAACTACAGGGCTTTGCAACTTCCAGGGCATTTTCTTTTCCTTAATGTGGCAGAGTAAGATATGTGCTACTGAATGAGTTATTTGGAGTGTTATGCCCTTGTAAGCTGCCCTTACATTCCTCAAAGACATTCAGTGGCTGCACAACACACCCTTTTAGAGCCATACCTGTCAAGAGAATGACAGAAGGTGAGAACTTGTCAAAAATACTCATGTAGTCATATAAGAAAAAACACAGATTTTGTCCAAAGTATACATTTCTGGGGAAAAGCTCCTTTTTGGTGCAAGACATTTTGAAGAAGTCCAAGTAGCAAAGTCTTCACCATCTGCATTGGGAGGATCTGAACTCCAGATGTTGCTACAGGATTCCTTACCCCAACTAGGAGCTTCTGCACCTAGTAGATCCTAACTTTCTCCTTAGAAACAGCTAGGAGTTTTGCGATGTACAGATTATGTTGCATTTCCTCTCAAAAGTACAGACTTTAAGCTAGATTTCAAAAGCCAATTCTCTGCAAGTACTCTTCTTACCTTTTTTTCAGTGCCTATTTTCTCCTTTCTTAGTGTTTTGAGTTTTCAACTGAATGTGTTTTGCTTATCTTAATAAAAGGCAGTTTAAATAAATGGTCCTGTTTCATCTATTGCTATGGTACCCATCAGGGAAGATCAATAAATGAAGCAAATCTTACTAGAAATAAGGAGGCCATGGGGGAAAAAAAAGTATAGGTGAGTTTTGTAGTATCATTCACTCAGATAATGGTAGTCTGCAGTAATGTAGGCAAGAACAACAGTATCGACTTGTAATCCATTATGAACCAAGGTGTTAGCTTTGTGGCATGGTCTTGTTTTCATTTTTTAAGACTTCCCCATGGCTTTTAGTACTTTACATCTTCATTAAGGATTTTAAAAGCAAAGATCTTTGCTTACATTTAAAATACTTTCCCAGTGCTGTGATGAAGCACAGTCACTTGCTAATGGATTTCTGAATGCCATTTTCATTATAATATTTTTATAAGACCCCTCTCTTGCTCTATTATTACATTTGCTTTTGTAAAATGGTCGAGACTGCTCATCATGTACTTTAGGTCCTTTAAATATTATTCCTGTTTACCATTATGGGAGAGAGTTGGTGTTTTATTTATATAAAAATAAAGCCATAATCCAGTTTGTATTTGGCAGCTAAGTGCGTTTACGCAGCATCTACATTTATTCCCAGGATGGATAATAGGTCATCCTCCTCCAGTATGAATCAGTCATGCAGTTAACTTTGAACTATATACATGAAGAATTAGTCAATGCAGCCTTTATATTTGTAAGAATCCAGGGATTCCATAATGTCATTAAAGTAAACTTGGCTGCATAGGATAAGTGGTGTTCTTCAGGGGAGATCAGCAGCTTGACCAGCTCAAGCATGACTGTCTTGTCTGTTTATGAGCAAAGGGAGGATGTAGTGCTCCTGTCCATGTAGAGACACCTCTTAGCAGGTGTCTCTCTGGAACAACCGCTGATGGCTAAGCAGCTGATAAGACACAGTTGTCTTAGTTAAGGCAGTTTTGTCCCCAGGTGGGAAGGTCTCACACTCAGCCTTCCCTGTTGGTCTGGGGGCCTTGATACAGAAACTGTCCTTTATTTAATGAATCAGATCATAGGCCTGACTCTAGTTCAGCAAGACTCCGCCAGCCCAAAAGCCTTTCCTGGGCCTGCTTTGCTCCAGCTGCTTTAGGGAGATCATGAGATGGGGGCTGAGAGCCCAAATCTCCCTGATCCATGCAATGGAGGTGGGAACAACTCCACCACTGCTGCTGGCGACTTGGCAAGATGCGTGACTTCTTGGTGGCTCCTCCAAGGCATCCACTACCCCTCTGTTCACTTGAAAATACAACATTAGATTGTCTTCTGAGCTGTATCAACACAAAGTGGGAAGGTAATAGTTCTGGTCATAACACTAATGTTTCAGCAGCAGGTTCTCTGTCACTGTCTTCTATTGCAGTCATCTTTCTCAACTTAATTTCAGGTAAGGTAAAGCTGACTTTTGTTCTCTGGATACAGTTATCTAAGTTTATGTCAATAGAGATGCATTTGTACTTTAAGTAAGAATAATCTAAAATGAATGTGGTTGCTGGCTGCCTGGAATATTGAGTAACCCTATGAAGAATGACTTCTGTAAATACCGTAATGTTAAGATACAGAGTGCATTTACAGAGCTCTTGTGATGTATTTTTACTAGACTTTCACTTATTCCTGCCCTAGTATGTCAAAAAGCTGACAGTGGCTCAGGATTTGCTCCAGTGGGTAGAAATCAAGGAAAGAAAAACAATTCTTGAGCTTGATGAGCGGTATATTCTTCCTTAATGCATCTTTTAACTGATCTGTCAGAAATATTTCAGACCTATTAATCCTGAAAATCTTTTCAGTTCATTTATATGACTTGTGCTGATAGCTCTCCTCTTGGAGCAGTGATAACAATGCTTTATAGAATTCCTGCATAGTTAAAAGCAGATGCTACACTTATGAGAGTGATGAATCCCACATGTTGAATGTGCCAAAGCAAGGACAAAAGGCCCAGAGCCTTGAGCCCAAGGGCTGCTGATAAGCAAAAGAAGACAGAAAAACAGCAACAGAGGCTTCTAATGACAGCACTGGTAGTGCTTCCTTTCTACCAATCCCCATTTGCACTACCTATTGAAGCACGTTCTTTTTTTTTTGGGGGGGGGAGGAAGACGTGGGTGGAGAGGTTTAATTGGTATATTGTCCCCAGGAGTTTCTATGGCAGCCAGGATGATGAGCATGGGGTTCAGCTAGAGTTGATTAGGTGCCATTGCAATGCAAACAAATGGTATACAACCCTGAGCAATTCCACGTGGGGAATCGTGTCCCAGCTCCAAAGGGCGGGTGGTGGTCACCATGAGCAGAGTGAACCTGAAACCTGAAGGGACCTGGAAAATATCCAATCAATGCAATGTTTTCAATCTGCTAAGCAGGTGAAAGAACTGAAGAGGGCAGAAAGGCAGGGGGAGACAAAGTACACACTAGAAGGTTGATTCTTGCTATGCTAAATATTGCCCACCTCTTTAAAATCTCATTCTTACTGTGATCTGATCTCATCTTTTGTTTGCTTCATACTCCTTGCCCTTTCCCTTTTTCATACACTTCTACCCAAGTTATACTGCTCGAACATTTGTAGACACCTTTAACTTGATGTAGTCCCACCGAGGTAGCTGGCTTCATCCTAGACATCAGAGAATTGGGAAGTGCTGGGTATCTTGAAAATATTTTCCTCCTGTGCGCTTGATGGGAGCATGATTTTCTGATGTTTGACGAAAGTCAGTTGGTTCTTAACCTGGAACTCAAGGCCAAGACACATTTCAGGAACATTACTGAGATACTAACTGTCCAGACCAGACACAAAACCAGTATAGCATTAGAAGCAGCAGAGCTAGAAAACTTGTATTTACTGAAAATGTGTGTGGCTTTTAGTTGCTTTGGATGTTTGGGAATGTGTTCTGGTGAGATAGCAGAATAGAGGAGATTGAAGTTCAAACTGTTCATCTTTAAGTTGCCAGCTCAAACTGGGTCAAGGTTAATTTGCTGATGTAAATGGCTTCCAGAAAGAGACAAAAAGGTATTAGCATCTGTCAGCACTGGTAAATTGTATAAATGAGTTGTGGGTGGAAAAATCTGTAGTGTTATTTTGACTGCAGTTCATTGTCCTTCAGCAGAAAGAGTAAGAATAGAGGATAAATCATCATAGGTGCATGCCAAGGATTTTATTGGCTTGAGACTCATTGGGAACTCTGTTTACACCAGAGCCAGACCTAGAGGAGATCTCATAGACCTGGAGTGCCAGCTCATTCCGGGCAGTGACTCTCACCTCTGCAAGCTGCCTTTGTTTCCAGACTTTCTGCCAACTGATTTGGGTGGAAGATCTGCCCTTACTTCCATGAAATATAGCTGGCTCCTTCATAGAAGTCCAATGTCATTATGACCGGGCAGAACAGGCTATTCAGACAAACTAGGCAAGCTGGCTGATGTCCCGCTCAATACACAATAGCCTATGTTTTTTACTAACCACACCAGAATGCCTTCTTTAGCAGTTTAATAAGCACATTCTAGTTAAACAGACATAATTCTTAAGGCAACGTAGGAAGTAAAAATGTAAAAGTATTTTATTTTTGCCAAGTATTTGTTCCAAAGAAACCTGCTGTTCAATATAGGCTGCATGTTCTTGGCTCTTCTGCTGCCTCCAGAGCAGCTCAGAGGCGGGTGCACGTGTTTGGTGGAGGGGAAAGTGGTTTCTTCAAAAGCTGGAGGGGCTGTAGCTCAGTTCATTTGGTGTGGGGACCCAGAACCAGGATGGAAGTGTTAGTGTGGCATTTTTGCTACAAAGCCACACTATAATTATTTCAACAGCTAGTCTGTAAGCATCCTGGAGCTGGCGGTATTGCTCAAACCATAGGGATGACTCTCTTGCCTTAGTAGTCTCGCATGAGCAGAGCCATAGGCATGGGGGACATGACTTCAGTGGCAGCAGAGAACATAGTGGCTCCATATCTTCCCCTCTCTGGAGGGGATGGAGCTGCTCAGACTTGTAGCTGTAATCCTGTCACGAGACAGGAATGCGTGTTACAGCAGCCTGGGCTAATAGCAGGGTTAATGCCCCCTTTGCAGTATTCCCCTTTCCCTTCCTTCCTCCTGCACCTGCTGCTGCAAATTCCTGCCCCAGTGAAGAATTGTCAAGATTAGAGCCTTTGTTTAGAGCTCTCAGACCCAAATCTTTTCTTTGCAAAGTTCAGTGCTAAGTTACCATCCTCAAAAGGGCGGTTATTTTGTGTTTGTCTTACAATACCACCTAGAGGTCTTAGCTGACTTTGGGTTGATGAGCACTCAGCTTTTTCTGAAAATCGCCGTCTTGAAGTCTTTTTTTAAATGGATGCTCCAGAAATGAAAGCTCCAGGAAGAGAAGTCATATGGAAGTTGTGATGTTTTCTTCCTGGCAGACATCAGAGCAGTTTCACCAGCATTACCAAGCTGTGCAAACTCCTCAGGACAGAGACTACTTTTTCTGCAAGGATTGCTTTTTCTGCAGTGACAACTTCACAAATGTTCTGGTCCAGATGTGAGTTACTTAAAAACTAAGAGGAATCATGGGCATTGCAGCACTCTGTCTACCCTTCCTGCATGGTTCACCGTCAAAGAATTCGGGAAGCCAATCTACCTGAGTACTAAGTTTGAAGGTATCTCATGTAAGTATCAAAACCTAAATGGAGAATGAAAACGTGATGAAGCTGTGGACCAAGATGTACAGAAGAGTATGGAGCACTCTTCTAGAGAGTACTCTTGCAGGATGCCAACAGCAGAAAGTTGGGTTGTTTCTCACCATACCCCTTAGGAGTTACCTGCTTAGCTGATGCTGTGGTTTCAGCACTCAAACTCAGATCAGGGCATCATGGCGCTGTGCTTGGGCTCAAGCAGCTCTTGTAGAAATGAGCGCCCTTCTGGTATTCCTTCTTAATGTGTTAGGAAGCAGGACAGGTTTTCTGTAAGCAGGGAGGAATGGTGCTCTCTTACCTGTGACTTCTTGAGCTGCATGCCTCGTTTTGAAGAGTGTGAGAATAGCTGTAACACTTGATTTACTCAAAGATCTTGTTTTTAATCCACACGCGACTGCTTACCACCAAGAGGAAAGAGGGTTTTACCTTGTGCCTTAAGCCCAGGCCTAAAGTCAGACCTTAACTCCCCATATTCCAAAAAACCCCTGCCCTGTATTCAGTGTAGAAAATGGAATTAAATTGTTAACAAACAATAGAAAGGCTCTTAGGTAATACAGACAGTAATCCCAACTTAAAAAAAAAAATACCGTCTTTAACAGAATGTTGCATTAACCACCTCTAATAGGCTCTGGTGTTCAGCTGTACATGTTCCAGCTCCTGCAGCAAGATGGGCAGGGCTGCTGTTAATAATGGCAGTGGAAGGAATAAGATGGGTCCCACAGGGAAAACATTTGTGATCTTGTACCAACTCAGTTTATCCTTCAGCATACAGGTAAGGGAAGACAATCCAGGCTTGCTATGGGAACAAACCTGCAAGTGCTTCACAGTTGAATAATGCTTCATGTGTGTTTCTGGATGCTATTTTCTCTTTCCTGTGTTTTAGCGTATTAAAACCTAGGGAGAGGAGGGACAGGAGGCAGGAAAGAATAGTCTTCAGCTTTCCTTCAACATGAGTGATCACTGAGGATGAATTTTTCAGACTGGCTGTGTGGAGGGTTGGTAGCCAGAGAACAGGGCTCACTGCAGTGTGGACACCCCACTGGAGGTGATGGAGATGCTTTGCCAGTGGGCTTCATCATCAGCTGTGGGGCCAGGGAGGAATCTTGTGCTCAGAAATAAAGGGATCCACTCCAGCTGGGCAATGGGTATTAAAGACCCCACTGATCCTCTTTGACCCCCAGGTCACCTGTCTTCCCAGCTGCTCTCCCCTTCTTTTTCCGTATTCTCCTCTGTAAGTGACTCTCACTCCCACCCACTTCATCTCCTCTTCCTTACCACAGCCTCAGCATATGCCAGCTCTCACTGTCTTCTTTCTCATCCTCTTGAGGCAAAAAGGCTGTCACTGCCCATCTCCAGGTTGCTCCAGTGCAGAGGCCACCCTCTCCATGTTGCCTCTGCCCCATCTCTCCCAGTCTTCTGTTTTGGCAAAACCAAACTGTGTGGCCAAAAGGTCTCCTTGCCACCACAGGGATCTCTGGCTGTGTTTTCAGAGTTGTCACATGGTGGTGAGGTGCTACAGCTTCCCAAACAAGTGGCAATAAGTTCTTTTGGTGTTTTTGTGGGGGTTTTTTTTGTTTGTTTTCTTAAGGTACCCAAAATTGGTGACAGTGTAACCACAGAAACAATCCTAAAATTTAAAATTTGTCTTTAGCCAGGAACTTGCCAATGAATTCTTTAGTCCATGTACTTTTGGCAATGGTATAAACAAAAGCAAACTAGTCCTTATAATGACATGCACATGACACTAGACCTGCTTTACAGTTAGTCTGAAACCTTTTACAGTAGATACAGAAGCATTTTGATTTCCATGCATTTGTATGTAAATACATAGCACTGTATCTTTGTAGGGAGTATCCCAAAATTACTAATTACAGGGTTTTTTTTTTTAATTGTCTTGTGGCCCTCTAATTGAGGACAGCCTTCTTTAAAGACATGTTCACATATCCCATTCACCAACCAAACCTTTTTTAGTGCTTGCAGCCTTTGGTGTTACATATGAGATCACTCATCAAATGGTTTAAAGAGTGTTTTTTGACAATTTTCAGCAGCCCTTAGCATCAGCACAGCACAGTTTATTTGAAGTGTAACTTTTTAAGATCAAAGCTAACCTATTTTGTGTTGACTCCTCTACAGAATTTCAGCTCAGGAATGCAAAAGCAGGATTATTATTTTATTTTTGTTAAGTATCTCAGCTGGATTCCTGTGCATCCTTAAGTGGTTTATGCTGCAGAACAGTCTGATCTCCTGCACTGGCACTTTTCCTCTAACGCTTGGTTGAGTGCTGCTGAACACAGCCTGGGTTGATTCAGAGTTTAATACTTGGCCCTTTGCCTATGGAGGTGTGGGAGTAGTGGAGAAGGCAGCCTGAGGGAGCCATGGTGTGAGTGGTGCAGTGGGCAGGGCAGGCAGCATCACCTGCAGCCACCAGCTGTGCCGGTGGGCTGCGTGACGCCGAGGGCATGGTGACACGCACGAGGAGTGCTGGCTGAACATCTGATCTCCAGAGTGGGCTCACTCACCCTTCCCAGAGCTGAAATATGGGCTTAGACATCCTGCTCGGGTCACACTTTGCATATGCATTTTCTCTAAGTGCTTTCATCTTCTCAGGAGATGCCTGGTATAGTCAATGCAAATTACATATCCATTTTCCTTCAGGAACAGAAGGAGAAAATAATAGAAAAAGGGATTGGGCGTTTGCTTTGGCTTCTAGTGCAATGTATAAGTGGCTACCATAGCAATGTGAGGCAGATTTTAAAATTTCCTGTTGTTTAGGAGATAATCAGCAATGGCAAATGCTGCTTCATGTACACGGCAGGGTGGAAAGCTGATGAAAGTAGGAGATGGAGATGTATTAGATGATGGCAGTGGAAAGCTCTGCTGTAAACATTGAGCTAGACACTCCAAGTCACTTGAGCCTTACTTAGGTAACAGCTTTTCAGTCCCTACAGAGCAGGGATGTGGCTCAGAGGCCACAGCTGCAAGTCTGAATGAGAGAGTGAAGTCAAAAGTGTCCAGCACAAATCAGATCACAAGCATCTCATTTGGAGTTTCTCAGCTGAATGCATTTGGTTGGGAATAATACAAGATGGCCAGGCTGAAGGCTGCAGAATTTTGTGGCTCCATTCTCCCTTCTATCCTTGGGAATAGTGTTCTTAATGAACCTTTTGGTTTATTAATGCTCATCACTATCTAAATTGCTTTTTGTCTTTCAGTTATCATCGCCTATTCTTGTAGGCGGTGTTCATAGGAACTTCTTCCAGGCAAAGAAAAATGATGAGTAACCCTTTGTTTGCCTTTCCATCTTGTCTTGATCTTAATAAGGCATGAAGGCAAAAATCTGAGACATCTGTTGTTTTTCAGCCATTTCCACAGAGACATTAGATAGCATTTCAAGCACTCAACTGACAAAACAACTCACCTTGTTGAGAACACTCTGATTGAAACACTAGTTTTGTACAATGTAGGGAATAGTTTTTTTCTTTGAGATTTCTTCCAGTTTTTGCATAAAAGCAGTAGTTTCACATAGTTTTATGGTATTTTATTATATATGAGTAATGATATGCTTGATATTTAGTATGTGAAGGAAGTTACTTAAAAAGAATGTAATTAAGCCCCAAAATAATCTTCTGATCAGACCCAGAGATGTGGTTAATACATGATTTGCCATCTACTGTAACTATCAAGCCTTAATGTAGAGTCAGTATACAAATAAAAAGCACTGTCAGAGTAAGAATATGATATATACTACTTATGATGATAGAAATAGTATTTTATCAGCAAGGAATAGAGCAAACTTCACTTTATTAAAATAAGGTGAACCAAGAATAGCTTTAAAGTCAAGGTGGTTATTGAAAACTAATTTTAGTGTGGCAAGCAGGATTTTTACCCCCTATGTTGACTCTAAGGAGTTTTTGTGTAGCCTCTTTTGCTAGGGAAGACACAGTGGAGTGATGTTGGCTAAAACACTCTGTGGGGGGCTGGCTGGGTGATCACTGGTGGATGTGCTGCTCCACGAGGTCCTTCTCCATTTTCACTGTCTGTGATTCTTGGTTTCAGGCTCTTGGGGAGCTCGCAACATCTTGCTGTACATTTTAAAATAATACTGTAATACTGAGAAGCTAAAGGGCAAACCTCACCTCCCGCTGGTCCATACAGTGAGCTCACTGTGGTGGCCAAGGACCTGCAGGAACAAGTTGCTCTGAGTAGGATTCAAGAGCAGTGAGTCCTCTTAAACGTTAACAAACACTTTGGGCCAAATTCAGTTCCAGTAAAACTCCAATGTGAACAGTTTTTTCTTTCTCCTGAACAGCCCTTTATGAATGTCTTGGAATTTCTAGTGCAAGGCTAATTACACAATTTCTTTATCTCTGTTTATATTTCTGTTAATAACAGCACTTGAGTGAGCTGTAGGAGCTGCCTCGTGGTACAGCAGGTCAGCAGAATGAAGAGTGTTGGTTTGTATGTATTTCTTTGGTTCCTGATGATGAATAGTTGGGCAAGAAGGAGAAAGTTTGTCTGATATTTTTATGGAAGTAAATTTGCTTACTCCTTGGTCCCTTTACTTTTGCCTTGTTGAAGGACTTCCAGAAATGCTGGTTAACCTGGTGAGAATCCTTATGACAACTTTGAGCTTTGTCCCTAAATTCTTACAAAGAGCCCAGTTTTCTACTGGCATGAATCAATAGAGCTCCACAGCATGCAATAATGCCATGGTGATTTTTATCAGCAAAATACCTGGCATAATTATCTTAGTGTAGCAAGTGTGGTCAAGTGGTGTAATGTAATCCAACACCTCCTAAAGAATGCACGTGACAGCTTTGTTTTGCCAGAAGGGAATGTTGGAGGGAGAGCCCAAATGCCCTTTAATTCAAGGAACTAGCATTTGACCCTAATTATGTACTGAAAATGGAGGTAGTGCAAGCACCAGAAAATGGACAAGTCTGCAACAGGAACAAAAGCATCAACTGCTGTTGAGCTGTATGCAAAGTTCAGTTGGGGGAGAGAGAGAGAGAAAGTGTCTCCAGTTGCACATAAATACTTGATGGAAAGTGTGTTGAGGAAGCAGGGCAATGGGTTACTCCTCATAAGCTGCAAAATTGCTTAATATGAGTGAAATGAATTGCCCTTCCTGCAGAAATTAATTATAAAGACAACTTTCCAGAGCAGTGTAATAAAGATGTAGGTAAAATAACTGTGGCATTGAATTCAAAAGCTATGCATAATGAATGGTCTATTAACATGCCTATGATCAGTACCAAGAGACCTTGACTGTTGTATAGTAACATACTTGAGTTTCTAACTAACTGATTTTATTATGCAATTTGACATGATGTTAGTTGTTTATCAAAGAACAAGGTCTAAAGCTCCAGGAATAACTTACCAAGGAATAACTTTTTGTTTGATGATGATTTCAGTGTGTTCTTTTCCTAAGATTTTTTTTTCCATGTTAAACAGCTGCCCACACTAAAATCCAATTATGTCTGTTTCATAATGAAATTATGGGCATAGAGATACTTGATCCTACACGGTTAAATTTTTTTTTCACTCAATCTGACAGATCATACCTTCTTTCTAGGCAAAAAAATCTCTTTGCTATTGTAATTTATCATCATGTAACACACTATAATTTTTTTAAGATATTAGAATAGGGATTATTGGAAGTAAATGCTGTTAAAGTGTTTGCAGATGAGCAATACACAGGCCAGATCCTTGTTAATAGGCAATTTACGACATTTCCAGAGTGCTGATAAGATTGTGGGGAGTAACAACTTTTGTAGTGGAGAATATCAGATTCTCTTTCAAGCAGATACATTTATGTGCAGTCTTACCAGCCCATCTTTTCTCTTTGCAGAATACCACAGAATAGAGAGCATCTGACCAGAGGTATCAGTGGAAGGGAGAGTGTCTTTCACAGACTGGTTGAGGTTGGAGGGAACATCTGGGGGTCTTCTTGTCCAACCTCCCTGCTCAAGCAGGGCCATGTAAAGCCCATTGCCCATGACCATGTCCAGATGGCTTCTGAGTATCTCTAAGGATGGAGGATCTACAACCTCTTTAAGTGACCTGTGCCAGTGCTTGGTCACCCTCACAGTGAAAGTGTCCCCTGATTTTCAGAAGGAACCTCCTGTGTTCCAGTTTTTGCCTGTTGCCTCTTGTCCGATCACTGGACACCACTGGAAGGAGCCTAGCTCCATCCTCTTCACATCCTTCCATCAGGTATTTATACACACTGATGAGATCTGCCCCTCAGCCTTTTTTTCTCTAGGTTGAACAGCCCCAGCTCTCCCAGCCTTCCCTCACGTATGAGGTGCTCCAGTCCCTTAAACACCTGAGAGGCCCTTTGCTGAACTCTCTCTTTTATATTGTCTTGATTTCAGCTGGGATAGAGTTAATTTTCTTCCCAGTAGCTGGTGCTGTGCTGTGTTTTGGATTTAGCATGAGAGAAGTGTTAGTAACACATTGATGCTGAAGTCGTTGCTAAGTAGGGCTTATCCTAAATTAAGGACTTCTCAGTTTGCTGTGCTCTGCCAGTGAGGAGGTGAACAAGAAGCTGGGAGGGAGCATAGCCAGGCCAGCTGGCCCAAACTAACTACAGGGATATTCCATGCCATAGGACGTCATGCTCAGTATACAAAGTGAGGGGAGTTGGCTGGGAGGGGCAAATCACTGCTGGGGACTGGCTGGACATCAGTCAGCAGGCAGTGAGCAACTGCACTGTGCAGCACTTGTCCTTTCTTGGGTTTCATTTCTCTCTTTTTGTAATATTCCTTTTCATTAATGAGTGAGGAAAGTGGTGCCCACCTGGGTGGAGAGAAACCTCTAGAGGAGGAACCTCAACATCATCAACCTGACCTAGTTAGAGATGTCCCTGCTTATTGTAGGGGGATTGGACTAGATGACCTTTGGAGGTCCCTTCCAACCCAATACATTCTATGATTCCATGATTACAATTATTATTATTGTAGTATTTTATTATTGTTGTTATATTTTCATTTTAGTTATTAAACTGGTCTTATTTAAACTCATGAATTCTACTTTTTTCTCCCCGTCCCATTTTGGGGGGAGTGAGTGGCTGCATAGTGCTTAGTTGCTGGCTGGGGTTAAACCATAATATATATGTAAAAAAAACCCCCCAACTTTAACACTTACTAATCAGTAATTGTTAAATTATGCAAAATTTTCCATCTGAAAACAGGGGAGTTAATTTGGGAACTGTAAGAAGGACTGCCAGCTCTTGGGCTGCAGACCTGTTACTGGTAGAGATACTGTAGAGTTTGTTTTTAATGACTTGGGTCACTGGTGTAACATCTACAGCAAAAAACATGTTACAGCTGCCTTAAAGAAGTGATGTGGTGCCTCAGTCAGTGGCCTATTTCTTCTCTTAAACTAGACAAAACAGCTCTCAGACACTCTGCGTAAACTTAGTAATGCAGTTTCTAAGAAGAAACAGGACACAAGAAAAAGTTTCTTATGAGGACATTCCCATACAAACTCTCTTCTCTGCTCTGGCAGCCCATTTTATCCAAAGAGCTACAGAATAAACCAGGGAAGAACCCCAGAGGAGCACGTACAAGCCACTGCAACAACCGGTGAAGCAGAGCCTCCCCAGTCTGATACTAGTGAAACGGGGTCCTCAGGAAAGAGGTCTGGAGAGCAACTCAGCTTCTAGCTTCCCAAGACTCTGATATTTGTCCCTGCCAGGCTGGAAGCAAAGGACATCTCATATTTTGCTGGTAGGAACATAGTGAGTCACTCCTGAGCTATTTATCTCTAAATACATGTCCTTGCAGGTGTTGGCAGGTGTTCACATCTCAGCGGGTGAAACCCACCACCTGTGTGTGCTTGAAGATGGAGGAAGCACCTATTTCAATCAAATTATATGAGGTGAGCATCCATAAAGTACAATGTACTGCTATGAAGTGTGGGTAGATATAATTTGCCTAGTTATATTTTATAGTTACAAATTTAATATGCGGAGTTGTTAATTACAGTATAATTGGAGCATTTTAAAATGCCACACTAAATACTTAATCTTCTGATTTATCCTCCAATCAGTTAGTGCCTTCTTTTTGTTCAGATAGACGTTTGCCATCCTAGATGGGGAGAACTAGCAAAGATCATGTCAATGTCTCTAATCAAATGTTTAAGTTTTCCAAATGAATCCATATTATCTGAGTTTTTTATTTTTAATCATACTTATACTCCAGTTTGAATGTGTGTTGATTAGTTAGTTGTCATCTTAGGGAAACAAGATGTGCTTGTATTTACCCAGATATATTATGCTTGTCATTATTCAGCACTGATTGGTTTGATGGAAAAATATACATTACCTCAGCAGATAAGCTGCTTAGTCTTATTCATCGTGGTAATTATATACTCAAATAGCTAGTGCCATTTCTTTTTTTTTTTAATTTATTAATAGTTGTTTATCTGTTAAATCATTATTTAGTTTATTCTTTCTTGTTCCCCCTTCCCCCCTTCAGAATATGTCTGTTCTGATAGCAATAAACATATGGCTGTAGTCATGCCCTGAGGGTAACTTCAGCCTGTAGTCATGGTTGTTTCCACAAAGTAGCTCTCCTCAAAGGGTGGACGATGAATCCTCAAGAGTTAATTTAGGCTTTGAAGGGACTGATGGATGCCACTCCATAAGAAGAGAATGTCCTTCTCTCCCAGACAGAGGAGGTTCACTGCTCCCTTCTTTGCTATTTTGGTGTTGGAGATCAAAGAACCATAAAATGGTTTGGGTTGGAAGGGACCTTAAAGATCATCTAGTTCCAACCCCCCTGCCATGGGCAGGGACACCTATCACTAGACCAGATTGCTCAAAGCCCCATCCAACCTGTCCTTGAAAGCTTCCAGGGCCAAGTTGGATGCGTGGGTTATATTTACATATGAGAGGTAAGATTGTATTTGTGTCCATTAAAATGTCTAAGTAACTTTTAGCCCAAATCCTGTCCTTGAACATCATATTCTAGCATGGATAACAACTACATCAAGTTTCTGATGGGAGTATCTACTTGATAAGGTACCACGTTCTTCACTTTTACATGTACAATTGTGTGGTGTTTTGTTAAATAGCTAATTTATGAGGAAAAAATAAAGGATGAATAGATCAGGTTCACAATCTACTGTCTTTAGATGATTCCAGGCCAAAATCATTAATTCACATGGTAATTGTTTCTGATTCCTAGCTCTTCACTCTAGATTCTATGAATTCAGGAGTTGTGTGAACAATCACCAGCATTTGCTTCAGTTTGTCATTCTGTGATATTTTCAACTTGCAAAGTCCATCTGTGTGAACACTTGTCAAAGTCCCATCCAAGAAGAGAACAGGCATAAAGCATGTTCTAAATCATGGAAAAAGAATGCAAAAATATGTAAGATAATAATTAGTAAGATACTGCAGAGGCACAATTGTCTGAACTACACATACATGTTGAGAACGGTTCATTACCATCAACTTCAAGCATTAGTGAAAACAACAGGAGGTGTCCAATATCTCACTAAGAACTATGCCATGGGAAGACAAAGTTAAACCTCTCAGTATTTTTCCTTATATTCCATATTCTATTTAATGATCCTATTTTATACAGTTGTTGGATACTGTGAAATTGGGAATACTAGCCAGACTCTCATCTATTGCAGCTCTGAGTTATGTTACTTGTTTTTCTCTTGCTGTTTAAGTGCATGGTTCCCTTCATGCTGTCTGCTATGAGTACCTTTTCTTATCACCTCAGCATCTCTTCCTGTAAGTATTACAAAAGAATGTCTCTGGAGCAGACAATACAGTGAAAACAATGATTCCTTTAATTTTTGGCTATTTTAGTAGCTCCTTAAAACTATGAACATTACTCTTGTTCCACCCTGTGCATTGGTTATTCAATTGCAGATATGTTTTGATGTGGAGAAATGTGATTTTCTAAAGATCTCTCCCAAGACTGAAGTCACTCCTAGTATTGAATATCGACCTTAGGCAAATTCTGAATGCTTTATGTGCTTTTTTTCCCCTTTAGCTTTTGTTCATCTTCATTAAATGTTTGTGAGGACACTGGAAACCTCTGGTGATAAAAGTGCAGGAATGCTATATGAGTTTTAACAAGCAATATAAGCTTTAACAAGTAAACAAATATCTGTATTGTTTGTCTGCACATAGCTTAAACAGAGGAGGGCAGCCCTAGTGAAAATATACACGTGTATATATATTAAATATGTCATCAGTAGGAACAAGGTGGTAAAAAGCTGCAGCTGGCAAAATGAGTATTTGGAAAAATTCCAAAAGATGGTGAACAAATGCCTTCTGAAAATTACCAAAAACAGGTAGCAGGAAGAAATTATGAGCAATGAAGGTTTCAAACTACCTTGTGATTGGGAAACTTCACATACGGGCAGAAAATAAATTGCTGCTTTGGAAATGACATCATTTCAAAAGTACCCAGCTCTTTGCCACTGCCCCTCCTATCTTCTCTGGACAGGAACATAAGACCTGCTTTGTTCTTGGATCAGCAGGGTCAGGGACAGGCTTGTGACTTGTCTATTCACAAGAATGTGAGGCTATCTTGCTTATCACCTGCTCTTTCACTTGCATGTTGACACCAACTCTCCGTCTGGAAATCCCATGGAAGAACTGACCGTGTGAGTGCTGCGTGGGCAGCTGCCAGCAGGCGAGAGGCCAGGTACGGAGCCTGTGAGGCAAGTGGAAGGACAGCAGCCATGTTCTGTTCCAAAGATAACACCCGGAGCTGCTGCCCTCCATTACTGTTGCACAGGGATGCTGCCCTGGACACTGTGCCTAGGTTGTTACCCTCTCTCCCTTCACTCCAGGAGCTGTGGAGCCATGGCCATGCTCCACTTCCATGGGTGAGCCTACACAGGCCTGGCCACAGCTCAGGAGCCAGTAGAAGGGAAGAATAAATCTGTCCTGCTGTAAGGAGAATAACAACAACAAAGGGGCTTGAACAAATGTGTCTGAGGGTTATTACCAATAAAGCTTATAAACATGATCATCTGTGAACAGTGGGTGGGAGCAGAGATATGAGAAGACTGAATCATCCCTCAGAACACAGGGCTCTGCAAACCCTTCCAAGTTTGCTTTGCTTTACTATGTTGAGGGATTCTGCAGGGAAGAGGTGCTGCCATTCAGGTCTAGTTTTCTCTCCCATCCTTCTTAGAGCCCATTAGCAGCTCCTGGGTATACATGCACTTGCCTGGAGATATGAAATTGCCCATGAAGAGTTGGAAAGGTGGCAGGGAAAACCTCTTGTGAAGTTACCCTTGGTGTGGATGATGGGCACTGGAGGCAGAGAGAAGTGGGAGTGGTACATTTGTTCTCAGTTCTGTCACCTACACAGATTATCAGAAGGGCAGACCTTCACGAGTCACCTAGACCTGTCAGAAACTTATGAAGATTTCACCATCCCTCTTTTTTATAGCCTATTTCACTGCTTCCATTAATGAAACCTTTACTAACACCCAACCTGTCTCCCCTCTTACAGTTTAAAACCTGCAATAATTCTCCAACCCAATGATTACTGAGGACAGCTTGTTAACAACTTTGTCATAGTCCTTAACTTCTATAACGGCTTTCACTATTCTTCCCCTGGGTTTTCCCTGTGGGAAATGATCCCCTAAACACACATTGTTTTCTTCTCACGTGCCCAGGTTACAGTTAGAACTAATGGTTCTCATCATAGGCTCTCTACAGACTCTCCCCAGTGGGTCTGTGCTCCTATTTGACTTGTGGCAGTAGGAGCTGGCATGATATTCTGCCTGATGGCTCACCAGAGCCAAGCCCAGCAGGAAGGGACCATAGTGTGTCTTACATATGTACTTATATTCCAGATTTTGCCTTTTTTCACAGCCACATATAACCTTAATTTACCCAAACTTCCAGAAGTGGTGCACTTATTTTACTGATGCATTTGATAATCACTGTTTCTATAAGAGAGCATTGTGTAGAATGACACCCAGCTCAAATGACCGCTCCACTTAGACAAGAGCTGAATTCCCACTTTCTACAGTGCTTCTAGCCTTCCTCATCATGTCTTTCTTCCATCTTCCTACCAAGTATAATTTGTGATTCTCAAAACTTTGCACCACCTGCGACAAAGCTATTCCTGGTCTTGGAAGAATAGTCATGTGTGGGTGAAAACTAAAGATATGGTGAACCTGTCTGAATCTTTGTTTCCAAAAGGACACAGATTATCCATGACATGTCATGTCCAGCAGAAAGTGACTCAATCCTTGATTTATTTTTTTTTCCCAACACTGTGACTGACTGTACACTGGACAAGTTTTCAGATATCTTTAGTCTTAGCTTTCCCAAAGAAAGTTTTGCTTTAACAAAGCAGAAAGACTATTGAAAGGCTATCAGTAGAAGCTGGTCGTGTATGTTCAAAGTACAACGTAGCTTTTCTCTAGTAGAGGAAGCAATTGCTGCCCAGGCCCTGTTTAAACATTGTGAAATCCCATGGAGGATGTTTGTATTGCCTGCTCAGGCCTTTAATGATCTTAGTGGTTTATGGCATCACTTATCAAATCACAATGTAGACCATTACACTACGTAAAAATTGGCATTAGGAACTAAATTTTATTTAAAATAACCCTGAAACAATGAACTGAATAGAGGGAAACATTTCTGGAGATGTTAAATCCTTAGAGCATAGGGAGATTAGTAAATTTAGTAATGGAGTTAATTTCTCTAAATTAGAAAAATAAAAGCAACACTTGATTAGCAATTGATTAATTTATTTGAGGAATAATGTCATAGTGGCACCCATCCACTATTGCAACCAGCAGGTCTGCAACAAGGACATCCTTCTTTTAAATGCTTACTTTTCAAGGCATTATAACTGGATGTAGGTCTGAGGGAACAATAACAGCAAGAACAATGACAAAGCTGCAATATAGAAATGATGGCAGGGAATTCTTTTGGTGGAGCCACAGTATTTTAATTTGATTAAATAAATAAAATAATGGAAGAATCGGCTTACTGTCTCTGTAGATATCAAAGAGATTTTATGCCCTGTTCTGGCCGTGTACAACAGACAGAACATTGTTTCAAGACGAAGATGTCCGGTGTCTTGGCACAGTGCAGGGATAAGGGACTCTACAATGACTCTTTTGCAAATCCTGCTGTCGAGCTGCATGAAAGAAATTGGTTTGGAAACGGAGGGAGGTGGTATGGTGGCAGGGAAGAGGGGCTTGGGAAGAGGGGCTTGGAACGAGACCTGTGGCTGAAGGGAAGCCAACAGGCAGCCCAGGAAAGGATGCTAAAAAGCAAAACACTGGCAAAACTGCTCTGACTTAGTGGGAGCTATTTGAAACTGAGGTCAGCTCGTAACTCTAAGGATCTAAATAGGACCCCTGTGTTCCTTCAGATGGAGGCATTTATTGATGTGTGACTTTATTTGTAGGTTTTATGTTGAGCTTCTGGTTACAGACACAAATTCTGGTTGACTCTTTTCCAGTAGGCTGAAAAGCCCTCAAGTATTGAGGATTTTCTCCTGTGAAATTAACACAATCAAATAATTGGTTTCCTTTTTGCTCAATTAAAAAGATGAAGGGTTTGAGGTCTCTCATTGCAAAGCACTCTTCTCAAAACTTAGGTCATTTTTTTTCTCTTGTGCCTTCTCTATAAAAGTCTCTGTATCATCTTTTGAAGAACTGGATACAGTAACTTTATTTTGGTCTTGTCAATGTCACAGAAGAATTTTTTCCTTACTGTCAGTGTACATCCCATTCTTTTGCTGCAGTACCTCACTGGCAGCACAAATGTAATTACTAGCACTTTGCCTCCCACTTCTTCTACAGAGCCTTCGTTTCCAAGATAATTTCCCATTCTTTGCATATGACTTCATCTCGAGGAACGTGAATTTCTAACTTTGCCTTTGGTACAGTTAAATGTGCTTTGTGCTGACTAGTTCAAAATAAGCTGACTAGCTTATGAACTTCTCTGCGTGGCCTCCTTTGCTTTCCATGAGCATACCACGCTTATGAGACACCAGTACAGCTCACATGGATCTCCTGGCTTCTTTCCAGGATGCAGCACGTGTTATTAGCTACCTCTAGGACAGATAATGCTGTAAAGCATCAGTATGGAGTCTCTGCGTGTTTTAAAGGTTTACTAGGTCAAGACGAGAAGGCTAGAGGATGCAGTCTGGGAGCACGGAAGCAGGAGGACTGGGCAACTCTTTGTAATGAGGTCTTTTTCCTTTCCTTCCCAGATATTTCTAACTAACACTGGCATGTCTGTGGCAACACTGTGTTTTCTGACCTGCCTGCCACGAGGAATGATGAGTGTTTGCCAAAGAAGGAGGGGACGTACCTTTGCCCATGCAAATCTGAAGATAGCTGCCACTCAGCTGACCGCTACTGAGCGAAATAAAAACAACACAGAGGCAGAAACAAATTCTGCAATGCTCTCAGTGCCAGTCTGAGAATCACAGAATTGTTTAGGCTGGAAAAGGCCTTTAAGATCATCAAGTACAACTGCTAACCCAGAACTGCCAACCCTTGGGTAAGCCGGGTAAGGTAATCATTTTAATACAGAGAAGACCACTGGATCCCCTCCTTTTTCACACAAGGATCATCAGAGTAGAGCAGAGAGAACTGTGTTCTTCTGAGGTGAACACAGTAGGGTCCCTGACAAAGTTGTCAAGTTGTCCCAAGGTTGTGATGAAGCGCTGGACGCTGGACCTGGCACAGTTTCCCTCGAATCCTCACAAACAGTAACACAACTGTCCCATTCTTTCTTTTTTTAAAAAAACCTTTTAGCTTTCTTTGTACCACAGCACTCAAAGAGCAGTTTTACGTCCTCCCACCACTACCCTGGGCAGTGCACTGATCCCAAGTGGAAAGCTGCCTTATGCAGAGCACTCAAAAGAGCTTATTAAAAACACCCCCAGCCACGGGGGGAGCAGTGCGGGAGGGCTTCTCCCCAGCCCACGGGGGACCCCACGGGAGAGCCCTGCCTGGGCGGCTGGAGGGAAGGGCGTTCACGGCCTGTCAGTGCCTGCCTGAGGGCAGCTGGCACACTGGTCATGCCAATGGGGCTATGAGGGGACACGTCTCCCCTGCCCGGCTGGCTCTGAGTGGGCTTCCTCCCTCCTACCCCATCGCTGATCCCCAGAACAGCCCCTCCGAGGCCCTGCCCGGCTGGGGAGCGGGCGGGGAGGGGAGGGGCAGGACCGCGGATCCCGCGGGCCGTGCGCGGGCCCGTCCACCGGTGCCTGCTGCGGGCAGCGGAGCTGCCGTGCCCGCACCCCGCACCCCGCACATGCTCACTCGGGCGCCGCGGGAGTCTGGGCATGTGCAGAGCGGGTCGGGCCGCTTG
>VYZX01020704.1:351093-372655 GCA_013401335.1 Brachypteracias leptosomus | reverse complement strand
GGGCCCTCCGGTCTTCTCTCGTTCCCAGGCCCCTTTCTCTGTCCACAAAAACAATAAAAGCTTTAACACAATAAATCGGGGGAGTGAAACGCGTTGGCCGGGCCCCTTGCCGGTGCCTGCCCCTGCCTCGCCACCCCGCAGGTGTGCTCGGCTGAAGCGGGGTGAGCGGGCGTCGCGGTGGCCGATGGCGGGTTGAGGTGAGGGCACATGGGCTGTCACTGTTGTCAGCCTGGACCTTCCTGTCTGGTGCCTAGTCTAGCCCATGTGCTGGTAACGGGTGCACAGGTAATGGCTGGCATTAGCCCCAGTGAGCCTGGATGTTGGGCCAGTTCCAGGGTTGAAAGTTCATCTGCCTCACCATCTCTCTGTGGAGCTGAGCTTTGTCTGGAGTCCTTGCCTGCACTTAACCTGCTGTTGTGTCCTGTCTCCAACACCCAATCCCATCAAACACCCTTCATCCCACTCCCTGCCTGTGCATACTTCCCACCAATAGCTCAGGGCTTGCCCTGATATGCCATAAGTTTATGTAGAGCCTTTGTAGTTCTAATGAAAATTAAAGGAAGCTCTTATCCTGAGCTGGTTTGGTTCCCTGTGTGAGTCACTCTTGGTGTTTGCTGTAGAGAGGTCCAGTACTGCAGCTTTGTAGGTGTTCAGCTTTCTGAGTGCGTGTTTGGGCTTGGGAACTGAAACACTGTCATATTTCACCTTCTGTAGGAAGAGGTATGGAAAAGAGCTCGGATGCTCAAAAGGCAGCCTATTTTTTAACTCTCCTGGTCAGTCTATCCCAGAACCGGGTTGGCCCAGCAAAGTTTCTGCCTTGGTTAAGTAGCTAGGCAACATTTGAAGAACCAGCATTGCCAGCCATTTGAATTGTGGACAAATGCTTGTGAGCATGTGTCAAGTGACTGGTGTTTCTCCTGTCTCACAGCTTCATGTGTGTCCTGGTTTGAGTTAGAACAGAACTATTCTGTTCAGTGACTTTTCATTAGGTGCAGAGTACCAATGCTGTAATTTGCTGGTAATTCCTACAGCTGCATTTTCCTGGTCTCCTATGAGCCTGGGAGGAGCTGTTTGGAAAGGACTTGACTTGTTGGACCAAGTTGTATAAAAGAGTGAAATTATGTGTATTCAGTGCCCCTTTTTCTGTCGTTCATTCTGACCATAAATACGCTCACTCACCTTTGCAGAAGCTTTTCTTAACCAAATTTCAGCTGGATACTTATGAACTATTTATGATCTACTTTGACACTTCTTTTTTCAGTTGTTCCCGTACACTCAGCTTTGTAAATTCATCATCACCAGCTGCACTGGGTAAATTCTGAGTTACAAGGATTTCAGTGGGTATAAAATTCTTGATGATCTTATAGTTGTGTGTTTTGATATTACAGGAACAAAAAATAAGGCTAAAAATATGGGGTTTTGCTGACTGGCTGCTTCCCTCCAGTACTGCTGGCTCAGGAGGAATTGTCTATGCCAAAAGGGCAGTTGCTGAAGTGACAATAATGAGTTGCAAAAGAGACAAGTTTGGGTTACTCTTTAGAGAAATCCTAGCCTCTTGAAATTGGTTAGAATGGGGCTTCAGCTCCAATGTCTGAAAGTCTTCTACTCCAGTGGGCTGAGCATCCCTTTATGCCCTCTAATGAAATTTTATGGGACTATAAGAATTAGTTCAAGGGAAAGTTACTGTAACTTGAGGACTGGCTGCCCCAGATCAACCTGAGCCGTTGAAACAGAAACTGTCAACTGTCAACTCAGTAAACCCTGTCCTGTAAGGCATTTGCTCTTGGTGGATATTTGTCCCCAAACTTAGGAGTTGTACTATGTTGTTGGGAGACTAGCAAATGTTTTTGTCATTGTATGGCTGGCAAGAAAGTTGTTTTATGGGTGCAAAGTTACTCAGTGGAAAACTTGAAAATACTCTTCTGTATGCTGTTTTGCATCTAAACCAATGCAAAATTATGGTAGCACACTGTAGTTAAGTTATGTTTACTGACAAGATGAAGAGTCCAAGTGATGAGAAGGTAGTGAGATGCATAAAATTGTGCTAACAGCAATGACCTAAATATTGTTACTGTAGGTAAGTAAATTTGCTTCCTCGTTTTATAATGTGAGGTTGAATATATAGTTTGCCTTCCATTTTTATTGACAACAAAAGAAGACTATTTGAGATACTAACAACTTTCCTCAAGCAATTTTAGGATGCTCTGTTACACAGAAGCAGCATGAAAAAAGGAGAAAATATTTTCTTTTATTTTTCCTCTTTGCTGCTTCCGGGTGTGGATAAACAGCATTACCTCAGAAGTAAATGCAGTTGATGGAAGGATCCACTCTTGCTGAATGTTTGGGGTTATGAATGTACATGCTTTTCAAGAGTCTTGTCTTTATTGCATTCAGAGTGGCATCTGGCTTCAGATCAGTGTAATATTATGGTCTGTAGTCACAGTTCTGAAAAACACCCTTTGATTTGAAGGGGTTTCAGAGAATGCTTGTTCAGTAGCCCTTGTTTGGTTTCTCCTTCAGGATGTTTTTTTCTATGGCTGGTTGCTGTCAGGTTTCAACTGCTGCTCATACTTTTTCCTAAACAAGGTCAGTAGATTGAACCTGAGGCAGGTGTTTTGTAGCTGCTTGCTCAATTCTTGATGGCAGCTGTGATGCTGACTCGTGTCTGGGCAACTTCACTTGGCTGTTTGGCAGAGGTCTGAACAGCAACAAGGACACTGAAGCTGTCTGTGTGCAGGATGTGCTTATCTTTCACCCCTGCTGAATTTTCCAAGTCCTGGGAGTTAGTCTCAGATACCTGATACTGATCATTCTTTGGCTTGCTCCATTACCAAGTTTAAGGTGAGCATCGTGAAGAAACACAATCTCTGTATTGGGGATCGTGGTGGGTGTCTGTTATAAACTGCTTACAGAATATTTCATCTGTGTCTTCATCCTAGTTAGGTGATCTATAACAGGACAGACTGGATGGATGGGCTGAGATCAATTGCATGATCTTCAACAAGGCCAAGTGCTGAGTCCTGCACTTGGGCCACAACAACCCCGTGCAATGCTCCAGGCTTGAGGAAGAGTGGCTGGAAAGCTGCCCAGCAGAAAAGGACCTGGGGACACTGACAGGCAACCGTCTGGACATGAACCAGCAGTGTGCCTAGGTGGTTAAGGCAGCCAACAGCATCCTGGCTTGTGTCAGAAATAGTGTGGCCAGCAGGAGTAGGGCAGTGATTGTCCCCTTGTACTTGTCACTGGTGAGGCTGCACCTTGGGTACTGTTCAGTTTTGGGCACCTCACTACAAGAAAGACATTGAGGTGCTAGAGCAGGCCCAAAGAAGGGAAATGAAGCTGGTGAAGGGCCTGGAGAACAAGTGTTATGAGGAGTGGCTGAGGGAACTGGGGCTGTTTAGTCTAAAGAAGAGGAGGCTGAGGGAAGACCTTCTAGCTCTGTACAACTACCTTTAAGGAGATTGTAGAGAGGTGGGTGCTGGTCTCTTCTCCCAAGTAACAAGTGATAGGACAAGAGGAAATGGCCTCAGGTTGTACCAGGGGATGTTTAGGTTGGACATTTTTTTTCACTGAAAGGGTTGTCAGGCACTGGAACAAGCTGCCCAGAGAAGTGATCCAATCATCATCCCTGGATGCATTTAAACGCCGTGTAGATGTGGTGCTGAGGGACATGGTTTAGCAGTGGAGTTGGTAGAGTAGGGTTGGACTGAATGATCTTAAAGGACTTTTCCAACATAAATTATTCTATAATTGATGATATTTGGGACTTTATTGTTTGAGTTTGAACCCTGTGAATAGCTTTCTGAGGTGGTTTGGCTTGATAAAGCAAATCTGCTCTGAATATTGGTATTACCTAACAGCTCTCTAGGTGATGTTTCCAGCAGTGCAGTTTCTGTTCAGCTGCCACTTATAGTTCCTATGGGTCAGACTTGAAATTGAAACAAAACAAAATCAAGTGGGCAAAACCTTGTGTTATTAATGGTTGGTTGTAGAACCTGAGGAGCCGTAGCAAGCTGACCAACAGCTGCATCATAGCAGTGGTTGGTTACCTGCCTGGAAGATTGTCTGGTTTGTCTCTATTGGCACTGCTGGTACTTTGCCCTTAAAGACAGAGTCATCTTCCCCTGTGGTCTCCTCTTGGTTCAGTTGGAAATAGGAGTCAGCAACTAAAACACCTGGAGTTCCAAATGAGGTAAAATGACACCTCAGCTGCCACTGTCATAGTCACATTTGTGGTCACTTTGCTGAGTTACAGTGGTTCACAACTACTGTTACTGCACATCCACTTGGCATGTTTGTATTGACTGGAGTTTCTTTGTCAGTTTTAAAGGTCTTCTCTTGCTCTGTGTTTGCTGCCTGGATTTGATGAAGTGTGATGATTTCCAGTCTGTAGTCCCAGGCACTGTGACTCTGTATGTTGGTTTGTTGTTTTTTATTAAGATCTTTTTGATCTCTTTAAAAAAAAAAAAAAATAGTCAGAAACTTTGAATCAAGGAATTATATATATCTTCTAAGCAGCAGACTGCCAATCTGACAGCAATATCTCAGCAGTGCTTTTAAAGTATATGCTATTGACAAGCTCTTAATGTGATTTGACAAATTTATTCTTCTTTGTGACAAAGAGATAATATTTATGTCCAGAGCAATTTCTTTGTTTCAGATAGGATATGTCGTTGGTTGCCCTGTTCCCCTCTGTAGTCATCTGCTCTATAGCTTTTATTTTTTTTCCTCATCTACCTGTGCATGTGGGTGTTCATAGACAGCAGTCATCATTCCCCAGCAGAACCCATCCTGCTTGAATATTTTCTTCATTTATTAGGTTTTAAAAGTGTTTCCTGCTTCAGTTTCTTGTGTTCAACCTTATGTATTTTTCATAAACTTGTGAAGGCAAATCTCCCGGTGTGAGCTTAGTGGTTGGGCTTTATCAGGCAGTGGGGTGTTTCATTTCCATGTCCAGTTCCCAGCAAGCTGTAAGACTGTAGGATGCAAATTTGGAGTCTCATTAAAAAAAAATAAAATTGTACACACTTTCACAGTTTTGAGTAAAATCAAAGCATACGGGAACACAAACACAGGATCTGACTTACAGTATTTGTACTTAATGCTTACCCACATGATTTTTGTTTATTTTTTTTGAAGACCTGTTTGGTAATTGAATCTTGTAGATATCAACAACTGATAGGTGACTAAAAGCTTGGTTTGGCCATGTAAGCTTTAGGCCTAATAATGGATGTATATTCTGACTCAAGATTTGTAGTCACTGTAAAGTAACAGGTAGAATGCCATCACATGCATTCACCTTCACGTAAGCACTTGCTCCTCAGCTCCATCTCCCTTTTGTGGAGGCCCAGGAGATGTCAAAAATGCTGCCCAGGCATCAGCTAGAAGTAGTTTTAAGACTCAGCTTGACAGGGTGCTGGGCCATCTCATTTAAACCGTATTTTTACCTTGAAAGGTTGGACTAGATGATCCTTGTGGTCCCTTCCAACCTGGTATTCTATGATTCTATGATAGTTTGCACATGGCTGGTGCGGTCAATGCCATGCTGTGTCCTGTTGGAGTAGAGTTCACCTGGGTTTAGTGAAAGGGATCTTTGGGCCTAAAGTGGGGAACAAGAGAAAAAATGAGTCCTCCTGACTGTTGTTCATACTCTTGTCAGCAATTCAGAGGTCTCGTGCGTGCTGGGCTTGTAGGGAGACCATTGCTATGTGAAAGATGGTTTGTACAGCAGACTTGTCTTGACTCTACCTATTCCAGTACACTGGGATGAGGAGGGTGATGACAACAGTTCCATTAAAGCTTTAGTGCAGTGTGGCTGTCAGGGGTAGTTCTCTCCCTGATGATATTTCTGATCCTGCAGAGAACCAGGTGCTAGTTTACTTCTACTGGCAAAAAATGACTTCATTAGGATAGCTTGTTTCATCTGGAGCAAAGGACTTCTGCTCTGTAAGCTCTTTCCTCTTGCCTGTACCAGCAAAGACATGCCTGGTCCGTAGTCTAGAAGAATAAATAGTGGAATGACACTTGCTTTGTTTGACAGCTCTACTTACTTTTTGATTAAATAAGTAGGTTGGAAATGCTGAAGTGGCATTACTCATTGATTTGGCATGGAAGGGCTCTCAATCTACTTGAAGGCCACCTTGGTTTACAATATAAATGCTGAAGTATAAACAAGTAGCATTTTGAAGGTTGTTTTTCTTAATTAGTGTGGTTTTTTATTTTAATACACGGCTTTAGAAAAGAGGTGGTTGAATTTTTAAATAAGAAGAGCAGGAAGAGTCTCACCACCTCACTTTGTGTAAGTGAAAGTGTCTTTTCTGTTCACTGTGAACTATAGACAGTGTGTACTGTTACCTTTATGACCTTGTTTTACTAATAAGTGCTTTTTAGCCATAGTAAGTATCTAATATATAAACCATCTAATTTAGATAATACTTACCTTCTGGTAGTGAATCCGGGTTCAGGAGACACAGGCTCACAGCTAAAAATCAAAAGACTAACATATAATTAAAGGAGCTTTTTTTATACAAAGTTACCAGCTTAATTCAATACAGGTAAAGTGCAAGTCCATGTTGACAGGACAATCTCTTCTGGCCAACTGAGTGTGGTGAATGAGCGTGGTCATGTTATGAAAGAGCATGTTGTGTTCACTCAGGTTGGCTCTTTGGTGGTTTGACTGATTTACAATAAGGTGTACTGGGAATATGTTTTGGGTGGGTTAAGAGTTATAGCCCAAAATATTATGTTCTTTTCTTCTTTTCTGGCTTTTTTTTTTTTCTTAGTCTTGAAATTAAGTCATAGTGTTGCTCTCAGGCTGTGCAGTGGTAGCCTGAAAAAAGAAATGTGATTTGGATCCTGATAAATTGTTTCTATAATGCTGCTGTAGATCAGGTATAATTCTATTAAACTTAAATTAGTGTCAGTAACAGTATCTCAAGAGGTCTCTGATACATATTTATTATAGTTTTTCAGGATTCACTGAAGCCTAATGAGTACAACGTAGGCCTCTTACTATCAATATATGCTACAATATCGATTCTTTGAGCAAATGATGTATAGTTCTGGAATTTTAGTAGCACCTTTAGTGAAGCATCTTCACTTGTTTGTTTCATTCACCACTCTAGTTTACTGAAAAGAGATACCTTTCCAATAAATCCCAGGGTAAATTATATGTATCATCATCTGAATAAGTCAAGGTGAGGTGTAAGAAGTTTGGAGATGCTCAGGTGCTGTTGTCTTGTACATTGTGTGAGCACCTTCATAGGTTAAGGACTGAAAATAGTCCTGTCTCTCAGAGAAGGTTTAGGGAAGTCCTTGTATGACAGGATTTATTGCTTGTCAGTTGATAAAAATGAGTGATAATGATATCTCCTAATCTGCCAAAGAGGGTTTTAAGGCTAAATAGTCTTTATGAGATTTGGAACATGTAAAGTGTTGCCTAGTGCTGCTGGTATTAATCGTTCTAGGGTAGTTTGCTATTTAGTGCTTCAGTGAAGGTTGTGTAGACTCATGCCTTATTTTTTTTATTTTTTATCCGGTTTCAAAACTTGATTGTACATAAAACATTTGAAAAATTTTGTCTAAAAAGTTTACAATAACCCCCCCCAATGTTCAAGAAAAGAAAAAAAAAAAAAAAATCCACCAACTTTCATCCTCTGCTTTTGCAGAGCATCTGATATGTGTGTAGTAATTTTTAAAATTATATTTCTGGTTTTAGGCCTGATAAAAACAGCAGTTTCTTTGGTAGATTGTGTTTAATAAATCCATACCTGAAAATCAGAATGATGGGACAATTATCTAGAGGTTGCCATCTATGAAGAACAATCTTATTTTAAGATATTAGATCCTTACTATGCGTTAGCTGTGTTGAGTAGTTTTGCAACAGCAGCAAGAGGTGGGCATGGTTAAAAAGGCACTGAAGAAAGTTTCTGTGTGAGTGCAGCATGAAGCAGCTCGTGATTTTGTGTTTGCATTCCACAACAAACATGCCATGGATTACCATCCTGAGTGAAGGAGGGAAGAGCTACCCTGGACAGGCTGTTCAGTTCCCAGTCCCACAGGGGTGAGCCCTTACTCCAGATCCTGGAGTGTTGTGTAAGTTTCTGTCCTTGTTTTCTGGTAACTTGTTCTTGTATCCATGCCTTAAGGGCTGATAATTCAGAGTTCTCTGTTCACGGAGCATGTGACGAGAGCTGTCAAGGGTGGGGCAAATCTATATTTACATTTTTCAGTCACTTATAAAGTATTGAATAAGTATGAGTTTGCCTTAAAGGTGAGCAAACACCAACAGTTTTCAGCTATGAAGAAGCTTGAATTTTATCTGCTGATAGAGTTTTCATTCCTTTTCTTGTATCTAGGTGCTAAAAATCTTTTCCTTTGTTTTCCTGAAAGAACAGGGAAGTGGCTTAGAAGTGGAACAGAGATCGAGAGTGTGTTCCTGCATAGGAAATAGGTTGTTTCATTTTAGGTGCTCTTGGAGCAATTGCATCAGCATCTTAACTTCCCTGTTCATCTGCCTGTTTTTTTTTCTGTTTCTTCAGTATGGGAGGTGGGTCAGGGTCTTGGTGGTAGATAAGAAGAAAGGGAGATAAAGCAAAGTGATGGATGGAAGATGTGGTTTTGCTGGTGCAGGGATGCAGGACACATTTTTATGAAACCAAGTTTTCTTTGTTCCACTCTTTAGAGACACCTTTTTACTTGGATGAGCAGGGATAAGGATTTTTTCCATGTGTTTAAATTACCAGATTTTCTGTGAGTTTACATGTGGACTGTGACTTTGTTTTCAGTGGTTTTATTTAAAGTTTTTCCTTTGAGAGCCCTGGAAATGTTTCAACACTTGCTGGTCACAGCAGAGCTGAGATTCTGGCTAAGAGATTTTGAGCATTCCTCCATTTCCCTTTCTAGTTAGTCTAACCAGCAGGGTCTTGCCAGTTCCCCATTGCTGGTCAGGGCACATGGGGAGCAGAGCCCTGTGCTCTGAGTTACTAGCCCAGGGGCTAATACTGTAGTCTATAACCCAGACCTCATGTACCTCAGTCCTGCATCTCTAAAATGGGGTGATCTTGGAGAAAAGAGGAATTAGGATAATTTTAAGTACATCTGAGGTCCTTCTGTGCTGCTGCTGAGATTAATAGGCTTGCTGAAGGCAAACAGAGCAGTGATGATGTGGACCTAGCTTTCAGGAGTGAGTTGAATTGGTTTTATTTTAACAGATTTTGAAATGCTGGAGACAGGGAAGAGGGACATTGCAACAGCGTAAAGTGTAGGAACTTCTTGTTTGAAGTTTAACTACTAGCTAGAAAGGGCTGGTAGATTTTCTGGTGGCTAAGCTACCAGACTACATGTTCATGCCTTCAGATGCATAGTAAGACATGTTAAGCTTAAGATAAACCTCCAGCACCTCTGCTATCATCGTCTGGAAGCTATATATTCATACCCTTTATCTATCCAGTTTTAATTAAGATGGACGGAAATGAAACTTGTATGTTAATGTAGCTTCTCTTAGGTACAAGAAGAAAATAGAGGAGATAGGAGGGGCTGGGGTAAGATGCATATTGTCAACAGCCCTCTCATTTTATTTTTGCAGTGTACATCTTGAGGACTGAACAGCGTTCCTTTCTAGCAAAGTGTTTCTCCAATGTTTGGAGGTGTATTCAGCTTCTTCCTAGTGACAACAGAATTTCTGTGGTCTCGAAGGTCAAACAGCCCACATGGGACACACTGAAAAACAGTAGAATTGAGAGGTTGTGGCAATGATGGCACATCTAAAAGGTTTGAGAAAGACACACAAAAATACCCAGTAAACTGAAGTTTAATTGGCAGCTGATAGATTGTCTCTGCATATTATTTACTGGTTTGAAACAATGGGCATCCAGCATCCTGGAGGTTGATCCCTTTCCCTGCTGATTCCTGCAGCTGAGATCTTGTGTGATCTTGGGCAAATCATCCAATCTTTACATGTCTCTACTGTGGAGTTTAAAGAAGATCATCTCTCATAGGACTCTTGTTGGAAGAAAATCTTAATAAATAACTAACTAAATACTCTGGAGGTCCATATGTGCAACAGTATTGCATTAACCATGCTCTCTAGCATTGATTGGTAACCTGAGCCAGTGTGGGTTTAAAATGGTGACTGCGAGCCAGTACATTCACCTTGTAATTTTTTAACTCAATCAATAAGATTATTTAACTTTTCATTGATCAACAATTGATTGTTTTGGGAGCCACCATCTTTTTCAGATGCTTTCTGATTACTTCACTTCTAGAAGGATATCCAGTTCACCTGTAGGCCATTAATGAAGTTTATGACCCATGTTATTGAAGAAGTCTGTGTACATAGCTGGGAGAGTATTAAAATAAATGAAATGGAGAGCTAATTTGGGTAAAAGAGGTGCTGCAGTATTAACAACTTTTTTTTTTTTTTCTTGTATAGCTATTGGCGAATATGAAGAGCTTAGAGCAGAAAATAAGAAAACGAAAGAAGAGGTTTGTATCCATTGATTATTTCTTTAATACTAATATATTAATTATCAGAGTACATTATTAGCTATGGCAGGTTGTTGTCTGTTTTTGTGAGCTCAGCTGATTACTTAAAAGTAATAAGTAACAGCGTAAAGAATATTAACAACTTGCAAGTAATACTTATTACTTGTATTACTTCCTTACTTAAGTATTACTTGTATCTGTATGTATTAAGAAGCAATAAATGCAACTTCCAGCAGCTATTCTAGCTGTCCCACTCCAGAAAAGTTCCTCTAAATATTAATACATATATTTTAAATGATTGCTACTATAGCCAGTTTGCCTATAATTACAACATAAGCATAGACAAAAACTTAAGTGTTAAGATATTCTTAGAAAAACTTGTTTCTCTTGGATCTAAAACTTGTTTTATTACAACTTGATTTGCACAGTGGGACTTAGTGAAAAGAAAATAGAAGAACTCCCCTCACCAACCCTTCTGAAAATTCAGAATGTAGGAATATGATTTCTGAAAGTATTTAAAGTCTTTCCCCCACTGCCTCCGAAAAACCCAACCCAATTTTTAATAGGAGAGCAAGATGTGTTGTCTCAACTTGCACAATGGTGCTGCAGCATGAAACGGATTTGCAGCATGTCACACGTTCTCCTGTGAAATCTGTGTGCCTGTCCAGCTTGAGAAGCAGCTTTGAATGTATGAACTTCATACATTACTGTAGGCTTCAGTTTTTAGTGTGTGGAGCTACTGGAGTAAGAAATAATGACTGCTTTCTAGATTGTGCATTGTAATTATGATGAACTCTCTTTCCAGTAGTAAAATTAAGCCCATGTGGTAAGGGACCTCTTCCCACCCAGGAGTCTTGTTTGTTCAGCATACCATCTTTCAACAGGAGCAGAGAACTCTGAGAGCTCTGAGGGAGATTTGATTTGATGGCAGTGTTGCATTGCATAAATCTATGTCAATGTGCAAAAGGTTTTTAGCAGATATCTGCCAAAAGAAGCTGTGTCCACTAAAAGCCTCTTATCAGTTCTAGTGAGGAAGGCAGAGGAGTCAGTTCTAAGCTGTATTGTAAACAAAAAAATTCTCCTTTCTCCAGGATTAGTGAGCTGAAGATGCAAGAAACATGTTAGTTTTCAAATCCCTCTTAGCTGCCAAGGCGTGTAGGTTTAATTTAGCTTTTTGTGAAGTCATTTCTGGGGGTCACTTTTAGTCCAGTTGCTATCAATGTTGTGATTCAAGGCTGCGTTGGGAAGACCTTGTCCTTAACTACTTTCTCATTATTAAGGAAACTTGAAGCTTATCTTCACATCACACTTTAGCAATGATTATGTGTGTTTCCACTGAGCTCAGCATATTGTGCCTCACTCCCTCCTACCCACTGACCTCCTTTTTTTACTATGCTTTTTATTGCATTCCTGTTCTGCGGTCCTACACCAGAGCCTCTGATACCCTGGGAAATCTGTCCTCTGTTTTTGCTGTGTGGAAGACTGTGGCAGTTAATCTTCTACTGCTCAGAAGGAAAGGAGAATGAAACCGAGTTAGACCAAGAGACCATCTAGCCCAGTATCCTGTCCCTGAGGAGAGGGAGAAGTGTGAGAACCTGAACAACACTTCCACAAATTAGTCTTCTAGTCTCCAGACCACTTGCAGCCTGAGGACTTCCTCAGCTGCCTGTGGTTTCAGTGGGTTCTGCCATCCACAGCTCTCTTCCTTTAATTTGTCCCATTCCTCCCAAGCCCACGCTGATTGTTGGCTTCCATCATGTATGAGGAGTTCCACACTAGGACTGTCAACCACGTGAAAACCAGACTCCCAAGCTCTGCCCCAAACCCCAGTCCTGCTAGCTTTGGTGTTTCTTCAACAAAGCTTTGTTTAGGTGGGATGAGGGCATGAGGAGGCTTTTCTTCAGCTGCATTTTTGTTTAGAAAATTTGTTTCTCCAAAGGCAATTTCAATGAAAAATTTAGTTGCGAAAATTGAGATGAAATGAGATGTTCTGAGATTTTCTTGCATTTTGCTCTTTTTTTCTTCCTTGCTTCTCTCTCTCACAAGGCTTCTTTCCTATAATTTCATATCTCCAGCCACTCCTGTGTGTTTTCTCTGAAGGCTGGTATGATGTTTTTCAGAATACTTGCATAACAACTGAAAATCCTCCAACCCTGAGCACGTGGGGATTACACTCCCAGTTGGGCAAATTATTTAAGTACATGCTCAGGGTTGGAAGATTTTCAGTTGTTATGCAAGTATTCTCCATCTAGAACCTCCATCCTGCAAACTGGTGTGCTTGTGCAGTTCTGCTTAGTTGTATAAGTGCTGGGTCTCAAGTGGTTAAGTGTGAGGCCATAAGTGCATTTATTCTACAAAAAAAAAAAATCTACTGATACAGAGTTCATGGTTATGTTTGCTTACAGTGCCAATACTGGAGGAAACTATTCCATGTGTTACTGCAGGGCTGGCTAATCCTGAAAGCTCATTAGCATCTCTCTAACTTTGTTTCTTAGTTTATGCTTTGCAGAATCAAATCTGACATTGGAGGAAGTATAGCACAGGCTATTGGGAAGTTGTGGGTGACTTCTCTTCCAGCTTCTGCCACTGTCTGTCAGTATGAGTGTAAGCAAATGATTTCCTCCCTATCAATTGTGGTCACATAATTACGTCGATAGGAGGAAGAGAAGAGAAAATTAATTTCTTAGAAGAAGACTTGCAGACTGTTTGTGGAAAGTGCCACACAGGAGTTAGACAGCAGTCTGTGTATGTGCTTTTGATGCATGTAGTGGAATGGGGTTTTTTTCTCAGTCGCCACTACACTTGTATGGCTCTGAAAGATGAGCTGCGTCATGAAGAAATGATCCTAGTTTATATTAGAAACATGGAAGCTGGTAGATAATGGGCAGCTAACTTAAAATGAGATGTAATTTTAATTTTTGAAAATTTGTTCTCTTTGTTCTGTATTTTTCCTTAGGATTAGGAAATAAATTGACTTTTACATAAATTACTTTGTTAAAAGCACTGCTGCTTAAAAGGATGCTAATAACCATGAAAATTCCAGAGCAAAATGTAAGATCTTTGATCTGTGGTGTCTCTTCCTCCTTGCCTTTCTAAACTGCCAAATTAGAGACCTCTGGTGGGGTCTCTGACAGAATTGGTGCAGGCATTTTTTTTTTTTAAACACTTTACAAAACTGTAGCAAAAATGATATTGGCAGAATACTTCTCTTAGGTCATGCTTTTAATTGAAGTAGCCGACTAAACGTGCCAGTCCCCAAAAAATAGATAACAAACATTCAGTTGCACAGAAATGTAGATAATTTAATATGCAGTCCTGACATATTCAGAGTCGGATCATGAATAAATATTTGACTACTTGCTAATCAGACAGAAATGACTCTGAACGCTGGTTTTGACAGTTCTGTCAGGCTGCCAGTAGGGGAAAAAAAAAGCAAGACAGCTTTCCAAAGCAGTAGGTGTAATACTGTATCTCTGATACATCATTCATGGTGTTTGCTCTCTTAAAGCACGTGTCTAGAGTGGATTATATGTTTTGTCACCAAATGGGAATGGAGAAGGGACTCTGCCTTGAGGACATGCTCATTCATTCTTTCAGTATAGCAAATGTCATAGGATACTTCTGAGCATTGTACCAAGCTCATAATTTAAAAACCAGCATTAAATCTGCATAAATGTCACAATCTGTGTAAATGGGAAAGAATGTATCTTCTGTTGCTTAGCAATGGCTTAATTGCCTATATGGCTACTACGTGAACTTCTTGCATCTTAATATCTGGACTGAACAATCTCCTTCTTGTTTTTGCCCTTTGAAGGCCTTTTATTGAAGTCAGTAGGAGCTTATGTGCAAAATAGTTGGCAAAAAAGAAGCTTGTTAGAAGAGAACAGACAAGAAATGCAGGCCTCCCTGGAATTAGTAGCAAAGAGTCATTAGGCTGGTGGGAGAGGGTGTGAGGAGACTGTATCTACAGGCTTCCAGGGAGTTGTGTGCATGGACTTCCCAACATGACATTGCAGTGCAGGTTCCTGTAATGGTGTGATACCCTCCTGGTGCTGTCCTAGCTCCAAGTACAGGCCACGTTCTTGCACTGCTGTTGACCTCACTAGATAAGCAGTTTTTGGTTTGAACACTGATCTTTTGGGATGTGTATGATTTACTTGTAAGTCATCAGTATATCAGTTCTCCATGCTAGAAATGAAACTATTGCCTTGTATGTTGTGGCAAAAATCTGAAATTGAGTGAGATCGGCAAAGCTCCTGAAGTTGCTTCTGCAAAGATGAGGAAATGTAAAAGTTATTCACAAAACGAGGTTTGGAAATGGAACTGTTAATTTTTCTGAAAATACAGATGCAGTGTCATTTTATTGCCAAGAAATTATTGTTGACTCCTAGAGCTAGTGCAGGACTGGAATAGGAATATTGTCTATTACATTTGGGTTTTTATTTGGATAATGGTGTTATAAGTATTAGATTGAAATATAGCAAATAAAATGCTGCAAATGCTTATTTCCTTCTGCAGAGAAGCTGGAACTTTTAACAAAATTAAATACAGAAAAATGACCAACAATCCAGTTAGGGACTGTCTTCTTTTTTTTTTTTAGTATAGAGATATATCTGTTAATACTGACAAGGGAGACTTAGCAAATACTTGAAAACTGTTTCTCCCCAACAGTTGCATGCACTTGAAAGTGGAAAGTGAGCTTTATGTTTTATTGTGATGCTATGCTATTTGCCTTTTAGGATTAGTGATATTCTTGCCAATTAACAATTCTACTTGTATATGCATGAAATTGCTTTTTTCAAAAGTGAGGTGGTTGTGAATTTTGAAGGCTTCTGTGCAACCTTTTGAGAGCAGCTAATGCTTCTAAATTTTGTTATTTTTAAACTTCCCTGTTTTAAAGGTAAGGTCAATTTATTTTAAGGGCTGACAATATTTTTTAGTACAAAACTTAATTGCTTTATATGAATATTTTGTTTGTGTAAGTTTCCAGCTTGAAACAGTACAAGTAGTTAGACAATCTCAACTTTTTCTAATTCTTAGCTGAATTTGTGATAAACTAGGGTGGTTTCTTTTGGTAGGACTTGTAACAGCTCAGCTTGCACGGGTCTGATTGCAAGACAAAAGGCAAAGTGCTTTCATTGATCATTTCAGCAAGGGCAGCTATCTCCCGCTCTCCTTTTCTTCCTGCTCTTTCATTCTGAAGCACAGTAGCAGCTTAAGGGAAATACTCAGAAAGCTGCAACTGGGAGCAGGAATTGCTCTGCAGAGACCCAAACCCGGAGCCCCAGATTGTGTGGAGGAGCATGCATGGTGATCAGGAGAGGAGCTGGCTTGTGTGGCCCAAACGCAGCGTTCGCTGCAAGCAGCACTGAAGGTGAAGTGGGGTAGGTCGCTGAACTTCCCCTTTCGCTGCACAGGGAAAGCTGTAGTGCCTTACAGCCTGTTCCTGGAGGATTCCACTGGGATCGGGGGTGCACCACATCCTCTACCCCAGGTTTCCATCAGTAGGGCAGTGTCTTGTTGGCTTGTACAGGCAACAGATCAGATCCTAAGAATGCTCACCTTCCTGGTTTTTAAGCTGGGCATTAAAAGCTCTTTCTCACTTAATATGCAGTGGGCTGCAAGCTTGTGGCGTGCAGGAACGGCCGTGGGTGAAGAACTATGCCAGTGTGGTTACAGCCTCTCTCTTGTAATGTGGAGAGACAGCCACTCACACTGATTCCCCTTCTGCAGCGGAGCTCTGCTCTGCGGGAGCAATCAGAAATACTGTCTCTCTTTCTGCGCCTTTTACTGCCTTCTGCTCTCAGACTGCACTTCTGCCAATCAGGTAAGGCAAACTTTTGCTGAGGAAATGGAGAGGGAGGGCAGCAAGCAGCAAGATTCACGCACAGGTTTCTCTTCCCTACCTCTCCTGTGCAAGATTCTTAAACATCTTTGTCAGCAGGGCCAGATGAAACGGTGAGTCCTTGTCTGGTGCCGCTTGCTCAGCGTGTCGTACTCCTCCTGTAGCTCTGCCTTGTTTCACAGACCTTTGCAGCAGCTGGTGACTGACCTGTTGCCCCTACTCAGCCGCTGTCCCCTGTCTCATCACCCCAGTGCCACGAGAAGAGAGAGATTGCTTGTTGGTGCAGCTCCTTTTGCTCCCACAGAATAGCCACAAGCAGCAGCTTCCAAAGCCTGTGTGGAGGCTGCCCCTGAGGTGACACCGTTCTCTCCTTGCCCAAGAGGAGGCAGATCCTTCTTTGGGTCTCATCCAAGGTGTTCCGGAGCTGGTAGAGGGGCTCTCTTGAATTTGGCTGCCTTTGAATCAGGCTCTTTCCCTTCTTGTTACTTAACAGCAGGCGCCTTTCCCAGCTAACTCAAAGGGGGTCCTCATGTGGAAAAACTGAAAATCAAGCAAAATCATTTCAGTTCTTCTTATTTTTTTCCGGTTCGGTTCCAATGACCGGTATCCTTATAATTGCAGTTATACTGTAAGGAGCTCAGTCGCACAGATCTCTTCCAGAAGTTAACTCATGGTCTTATGTTGATTTATTGCTGTGGACATAGAGGACTGCATGTGAGGAAGGATGTCTGGTACGCCCTGTGTGTGAGAGACGTTTGTGCCAGTCATACTTCCCCCTGGGGCATGTGTTTTCCACAGTGTGGTTAATCACTGACTGTCTCTCTTGTGAAGTTTACTCATTTCCTTCAGTTCTTTCTTTTCCTTATAGAAGGGGCTTTCTTAGAGAAGTCTAACATCTGTTTTATTCTTTCTCTTTGGAGAAACCTCTCCATCATAAGATCAGTGGTTGCAGCCATGTGTAGTATTAGCATTAACCCCCAAACTAATAAAACTGGAGTGATGGGAAGTCCTCAAAGTATGAAAATGAGTGTCCTCCCTTTTTCAAGGCCAAAGCTTTGCTGATGAGGTTATGAAACTGAGCAGCATGTTGCTGGTTACTGTCTGTGAGGTTTCCCTTGCATGTGGTAGGTATAGAAATGGAGGCCTCTTTTCCAAGTCTATTTGTGTTAAAGAAACTAAAGCATATTCTTGACATGCAAAGTGTTGCTTTTACTGTTGTGAGAAGCATGGATGACTGTTTATATCAGCTTTGGATAATGAGACTCTTCTAAAATATTTTCAGAATAGCTCTGAATTGAAACCTAAAATCAAATGCAACTTGCCAGTTTGATTAGGAAATACTCTGGGTAATGAATTTTTTATACGTCATTTCCATCGATCTTACATGACTGAGAGCAAAAAGAAATGATGCTTTGATAGACTTCTGTACATTAGTGTGCCGGCAATTGGTCTTGCATGTTGTGACTGACTGCTAATTAAATAACTGGGATCAGTGTTTCATTTCAATTTTCTCTTCTACAGTGTGACAAAATCAAGCAAGAACGAGATGAGGCTGTCAAAAAACTGGAGGAGTTTCAGAAAAGTAAGTTGATATGTTAGTGGGAATTTTTTGGCATAGAGAGTTATGAACATTGCTCGACATACTCTGCAGCAGTGTTATGAATGCTGAGGTTCAGGTCTACTTGCTGTTTCTCCTTCAAAGCCTTGTTTTAAGGAGCTAATCTGGTGAGACTTTGACCATTGTCAGACTAACTGCTGTCACAGCATTTATAGACCCTGACACAGGCAGCCATTCTTAAGATGCAAAGTGGTGAAAATACAGTGGTACAAATGTGGCTCGATCTCTCCTGGATCCTGCATGTGACTTTTGGGATGATATATGCTTGGATTGAGTGGCATTTGACCCTGCTGCTGAGATTGCTAATAATAATAATGGTAATTTTTTCATGAAGAAGGACTAAAATTACTTTAAATGCAGACACACCACTAAGGGTTTTTAGGATGAACTGCTGTCACTTGATAATTTTTAGAGCAAGTTCTGTGTTGTCTGGGCTGTAAGAATGTCAATATTCAGTTTTGCACTTCTATGGTAATGGTCCTATTGAAACCGTATGGTGTCTGGAAGCAACAAAGCACATCTAATGGGAGTGGAAGTATCCTAGTGGAATAGCTCCTTAGAAGAGACAGTTACAATAGGATTGTGGTCTGTTATGTCTGGTTTGTGCCAGTACGGTGAACTGCACCACGAAGCATCAGAAATGTGGATGAAGTTAATGCAGGAGAAGGAAATCACGTGGTCTGCACCTTTCTGTTAATAGAGGAATTTGCTCACTTCTATTTTATGATTGTTCATATGATACAATTATGGAAAATAATCCAAAAACCAACGGGAATCATCTGCTGCCTTAAATGATCTCAGATCACTGTTCTATGAGGCAAGAATGTTCTCTAAGAAGTCTAATTCCTCTGGAAAAAACTGCAGCCCGTTTTGTTTTCGTTACGATACAAGGAATATCAGAGTGTGGCAGAAAATGTCAAGTAGTTAAGACTTAAATTTTGAAGTAATATTTGATGTTGTAAAATTTTATAGGTTTCTTTTATCTTCCTTTCACATTTTTAAAGGACATACCTTGTAAACATAGTGATAAAATGCCAGGAATATTAGGATTTTAAGGCAATAATAGAGCCCATTATTTAAACGACAATATAAAAGGCAATTATATTGATGAAGAGCTACATTGGCTTTGTGTCTGTGAATAAACTTGGCCTGTACTCAGCTTCTATTTGTTCTCCTGGCATAAACACATATTGTGTGTGATTCCAGTTTAATGGGGCCCCGTTTGTATGCCAAGCAGCTGCATTTTAGGCCCTATTGCGTGATTTCATAGCTCTCTGAAAATTGGTTCTATTGAGCACAAGAGATAGAAGGTGGTGGTGGGGGGGAAAGCTTCAACACACAATCATTTCTTTTCAATTGGAGCCAGCAAGGTTGATGACAACATGACCATTGTGTTATAATGATAAGACCACTAAGGATCTGTACCTCTCATCAAGGCTTTCACACAACAGCAGATACAATTTAATTCACTGCTCTGTCAGCAGTGCTGATACCATTATGCCGTCTGTCTCCACAGTTATAATCACTGTCCTCCGAGAAATGCAGTTGAAATGATCTTGAGCAGTCAAAGAAACTCTCAATTAAGGCTGCCACTTCCAATGTGTCAGATTGTGTCTTATGCACTTGGTACAATTTTCACTTCCAATCCTGTTTATTTACAATGTCTACCAGTAATTACGCTTAACATGTCATTTAGCGAGGGTGCCCCTGCCAAGGAGATTGTTGGGTGCTGCAGCACCATTGAGTGGGAGTTTCTCGCAGTCAATGCCATCAGCGGCTTTTAGTCCCTGATGGGATGCAGTAGTAATGTTGATAATGCAAGTATCGTGCTCATCAAGTCATAATTAGATGCCACTCAAATGTGCCACTTGTAATAACAGTGTTGATTCATGTTTTCTCGGTGACTGCAACTACTAATTAGTTAAGTGGTTTTTGGTTGGCCTGCATTTGCTGCAGATTATTATTACCCCTGAAAAAAACTGTCAAGGTTAGAGATGTTTCAGGCCACTTAGTGCTGCTTTATGAATTTTAATATTGACATAATAAGAACTTTGGACAGACTTCGGAAATAATATATTTTTGTATTTAATTTGGAAAGATTTTTTTCCCCTGAGTTAATCATAATTGCAGGTTAATTAAGTTTAAATGAACCAAGAGTAATCTCTAGTTCTGCCATTGAAGCCCAGTCCTTGTTTCCCAACTTGAGCCTTGCTTGAGGCCATTAGATTCCTGTCTGTAAAATGGAAGCAGCTCTGTATCTCCACTGCTCCCTCACCCTGCCCAAAGTGTTTCATTCCTCCAAATTCCCAGACCTGAGGAGAGTAAAAACAGAAGAGATGTGCACGTGTACTACCTGAAGCTTTTCCTCTCTCAGGTTAAATGTAGCAGGTGGTAAGCTGGCACAGCATGCTTGGAGCAAATAATTTCTCCAAAGTCAGAAAAAATGGAAACAAAAAGACAATCAAAGAGGTGTAGTTGCTGTGCTGTTAGAAGACTTCATGTGAATATAGTTGTTGGACCAGGATTTCCAAATACTTCTCACTATTGAGGTTTTTTTTTTGTCTGCTCATATTTTGTAGAACTTGTTTATTGTATGCAGGTACTGATCTAACACCAAACTGCAATGTATTGCTGGTTTCCTATGTTATTAGCTATTATTAGTTAATTAGCAATAATTATTAACTATTATTAAGTATCTGTGAAGCTGCATAAATAACACTTGTCAGTGCCCTGCTTTTCCTACCTTAAGGTTCTGTTTCATAGTCATTAAGATGACCTCTGGATATCAAAGAGGACTTAAGTATCTCTCTTCAATATTTAGGCAAAAGTCTTGGAAGAGGATTTTCTACCTAGTTGTATAAAATCACTAGGTTTTAAAACTTATCTTCATGAAAATGAAAGGAGACACTAGAAAAAGTCCTCCATATTTACACTGTATTCTTCCAGGCTTGTTCCTGCTCCAAAATATTATTCAGCTGCAGATAGTCCTTGCTGCACATTGAAATCCTGATGCTGGGCTGACTTGGAATCTGTCCCATGAAATGAGTTGCAGAGTTGAGTCCAGGCTGCTGCTTAGGGGGGATAAGGGTGCCAGGAGCCAAGGAGGAGCTGCATCAATGATCAAGCTGCTAGCCTGAGAAATGAGAAAATATTGTTGGGTTTTCTGCTTTGCTCCAGATTCCCTATGCTACTTGAAGCTTGTTGCTTAGAAGAAAAGTTTCAACCTTAGTAAAGTACTCAAGTGCTGCTGGGAGTGAGGGGAATTCTAGGCCAGAATGTGTCTGTACTTTTAAATTTCCTCTAACTCACACTAGTATCCTGTGTTGCAAAATAGGATTTGTTCCATAACTCTTTGGTCCCTCTAAGAATATTATATAACTTTGACCTAGTGGTAACTACTTGATGTTGGTAGTAAGGATCCTGTAAGTGCAAAGGACAGATGTCTCTTGCTTTTCCAGCTGTAACATCAAATGCAGTAGCACAGCCATGTATTCCAGATGCAGTCAGACACCTCACTCTTGACCCCACTCTTATAGAAGGTTGTATGTGTGCTGGTGTCTGAAAGTTTGTTGTTGTAGTGGGTCTGTCTGAGCTGATTTTCCCCATACAGCCCT
>VYZX01020704.1:333081-351088 GCA_013401335.1 Brachypteracias leptosomus | reverse complement strand
GGCACCCAGCCAAGGTAAACCCACAACAGTTGTGAACTGTGAAGGTAGGTTGTGAGACCATGGTGCTTATTTTAGGGCTTGCTCAAACACAGAGACCCTTCAGATAAGAAATGGTTCAGGCACTACAGCCATACAGTAATACAGAACTTGGGCTGTCGGAACTTGGGCAGTGCAGGCAATACTGAGTTTCCATCAGGATTGCATCCATCAGGGTGTACCTGCTGCAGTAGCTTTGAAGCTGGTGGGGCAGAATGAGATGAAGGAACTGTGCTGTGGTAATGATTTATCTTCACTGGAACATGTGCTGTAGGAGGCACTGTGAATATAGAGGCTTCAGTCCCTTAGTTTTTCTCCACTTCCTAGTAAACTTGCCCTAGGCCTGTGCTATATGTCCGTCCTGTGGCTCTTCTTGCACGGAGTGTTTAGAAAGTGTGGTGATACTTTAAAATGTCATGTAAATGTGAAGTCCAGAAGGTGAAAATAATCTTTGTAACACACCTGAGTTAGTCTTGCTGTTCAAAAATATCAAGGTTCCAGTCTTCTGAAAACATCATCCATACCAAACTTTCAAGAGGATTATGGTGGCGATCTTGAGGGACAGTCCTAATGGTCTCACTCCGATTCCTCAAGTGTTGATGAAATAAAGATGATGAATGATGATGGTCAGGGAGGCTTCTGCTAGCCTTCTACTTCCATAAGTTTATGCTTAATTCTCCAGCTCCCCCTGTAATGCTGTAGACGTGCCTTGAAAGAGTTCTTTGAAGCAACGAACCAAATATTCAATGTTCAAACCAGTTCCTTTCCATGGAGATTATCTAAGTATGTACTTCCCTGTATTTGAAATACTTATACAGAAGGTTAACAGAAAAAGATGTAATATTTCTGATCATGGGATGCATGTGTCAAATGCAGGAGAACACTGAGTAATTTTTAAACTCTTCCCCTAGTTTCTCACATGGTTATTGAGGAAGTAAACTGTATTCAGAACCATCTTGAAATTGAGAAGACGTGCCGTGAAAGTGCTGAGGCTTTGGCTTCTAAGGTGAGAAAAACTATGGTGATTCAGTTTCATCTGATTTATTTTTTTTTAACTTGAGATTGTATGCATGCCCCATAGATGCTTTTGTATAATTTTGCAGATCTGTGAAATTGAAATGGCAAAACCTATAAGCCTTATGTGAGATGCAAAATACAATTACACCTTTTAAAAGAAAAAAAAACCAAACCTGTTTTAGTTTAGTTTCTATTTTGGAACAGTAAGTCAGGGACCAACATCTTGATACCCAGTTTTTATATGCATTTAGGTTAAATGGAAAACAAGTTTAGAGCTGTCCTATGTGAGATATAAAACAATAATGAGCATTTCAGTGTCTAAATAAAATGGAAAAAGTCAACCACTGCATTACATATCAGGTGATTGCTTGTGAAAGCAAAGCGAGGGCAGGGGAAAGGTGACCTCCGCTGCTCTGTTGATTGCGTCTAGTCTGATGAATTTAACAAGTGTGTAATTTTCTATATTCCATCTCATCAGAAGTGCATTATTATTAAAGAATGTTTTTATCTCTCTTATATATTTTTGGTTGTGTAAAATGCATCTGAGCCACTTCATCAGAAAATGGATTACAGCAATTTTGAACCAAATTTCATTAGCAATGCTGACTGCCTTTTTCCCCCCACCCTTCCCCCGCCCCATCCCCTGCCCAAAGTACATCCTTAGATATGGTAAAAATCACACCAGCAAGAAATCACTTTAATTTAGATGCATTAGCAATGTACTTTCTGGAGGTATTTACTTAATTGTTTGCATAATGACACTATATTAGAATTCATAAGATAGACAATCAGCATATAAGTAAGAAAATGAATGTATTTATGCAACTTTTCTTCTTCTCTGCACTTCTGTAATGCACGTACAGGGGCAGTTCAAAGACCAGCTTTACCCCAGGGGGCTGCTTTGCCAAAGCTGATTTGTTTGCTGCTGTGAGCTATGTAAGGTTCCTCACCCGACTCTTCCCACTTGCTCAGTTTCATTCTCTGGGAATGAGATGAAGTTCTCAAGTTCTCCCATAGTTGGTGGGCTATGGAAAAGGGGCATAAAGGGTGATTGCTCAGGTAAAAATTCAGGGTTAGCCTAACTGTGCAGTGTATGTTTTATTTGAAGGTAAATATTGGACTTCTGAAGTGCATGTTGACTTTGACATATTGTACATCATTAGTAGAAAATTCAGTCTCATTCTTAGACCTGAATATGGGGAATCCCACCAGGCTGGTGGGTGGACAGTCATCCCAACATATGCCTGAACACCTCTGAGACTGTGCTGAGCTTGCTGAGAGCTACTGGGATGGAGTGTCTAGATGTAGGACAGTGAAAGAAATGGTGAGTGGCCAGAGTGAGGTCACATTTGGAGTATTGTGTCCAGTTCTGGGCTCCCCAGGTCAAAAGAAACAGGGAACTACTGCAGAGAGCCCAATGAAGAGCTACAAAGATAGTTATGGAACTGGAGCATCTCTCTTATAAGGGAAGGCTGAGAGACCTGGGTCTGTTTAGCCTGGAGATGAGAAGACTGAGAGGAGATCAGATCATTGCCTATGAGTATCTAAAGGGCAGGTATCAAGAGGATGGAGCTAGTCTCTTTTTAGTGGTGCCCAGTGATAGGACAAGGGGCAATGGGCACAAACTAGAACACAGGAAGTTCCACCTAAACATAAGGAAAAACTTATTTCCTTTGAGGGTGATGGAGCCCTGGAGCAGGCTGCCCAGAGAGGTTGTGGAGTGTCCTCTGGAGACTTCCAAAACCTGCCTGGATGTGATCCTGTGCAACCAGCTCTAGACAAACCTGCTTTGACAGGGGGGTTGGACTAGATGATCTCCAGAGGTTCCTTCCAACCCCCACCATTCTGTGACTTGCAGCAGTCTTCGTTGTTAATTTTTCTTGGCACCTTGATCAAGATGGAGATGCCTTACAGAACATCTGCAGAATCATCCACCAACCAGTCATGCGTCTAAGCATCCAACCCAGAGTGGTTGCTAACTTGTGCTTTGACCAATAAAGAAGTGGTTTATGATATGGCTTTCACCATATGTATGTTGGCTCTACAGTAGTAATTCTTAAGAACTGAAAATAAGTCAAAAGAATTTTGAGGTAGTTGTTGTGACTGGGTTTACAGCAGTTGTGGTGTTTGTAGTTTATAAGCCAAATAAGGACATAGAGGAGGTAAGAGTTCTTGTCTGACCAATTGGTAGAGCTAGCAAAACCAGACAAGCTTCCAGGAGTACAAAGCCCTTCTTCAGGTCATCCAGTGAAGGCTCCTGTTGATGCTGCTACGTGCTGAGGGTAAGGAGCTGAAGCAGCTATAACGAACAATGCGTGGCGTTAAGTCAACTCGACAGTTGATTTGATGTGAACCTACACAGGGTATTTATTAATCAGAAGTACCAGAGAGAAAGGAAGGGCATGGATGAAGCATTGTGTTGAATTCAAGCCTCCTCAGAGGAGAAAGCGGACAAGCTTCCCATCTTCAGACCTTCTAATGTTGAATGGAACATTTAATCTAATGTTGGTTTGTCTTCTTTAGTACATCTTTTAAAAACAAGGGAGAAAAAAAGCATGGTTGACTTTTGCATTGCAGCTTAAAGACAGACTAGATAGCTTCTTACTGTTTGTTCTTCTCAACTTTCAGCTGAACAAAGAAAATAAGACCTTGAAAAGAATTAGCATGCTTTATATGGCAAAACTGGGCCCAGAAATTATCACAGAAGAGATTAACATTGATGAGGATGATTCATCCACAGATACAGAAGCTAACTCTGGATCATGCAATTCTGAGCACTGTCAGCAGCAAATAAAAGGTGAGTGTTGTTGCTGAGCCTCCACCACCACATGAGGTAAAAGTTGTCTAAAGAATGGCAGTGTTGCTTTGGACCATGGTCCCTTCTGTGATTCTGTGGTCTCTCTGGCTCCGAGTCAGGCTTCTGAGAGTGGTCATCAAAGGATTTCCAGGAAGGGCTGTAAGAACATGGTAGACGTGTAGTGATGCTGTGTAATGGATATACTGGATATACAGCCTGTGAGTAAGTTAAAGGCAGGAGGTAAATGAGATCTACACAGCTAAGAGCTCAATGTTACTGGGTCGGTAAAAAAATATTTCCTCAGATCTTTAACAAAGTGAAAGTAAAGCAGAAGGACAAAGTCACCTTGGTGCTGCTTCAGCTGCAATGTCACTATTTCAAAGCTGGGACAGGACTCTGTTTCCATTGTGTACCTTTGTAGGCACAAACTTCATATTCCAGAACTGTTGCCAAACAAGCAACTTAGAAAGGGACTGTTGTACTGGGTAAAACATAACATATATTGATAAGGGAAATCTGTGCTTTATTAAGAAATTTCTGGTTCTTTTTTGAAAGGCAATTTGTATTTCTGTAGTGCAAAATCTGCTTTCCCTTCTTATCTATCTCTGTGATGAAATCATTGCAATTCCGTGTGTTGCTATATCATATTATCCCATTCGCCCACATTCTGCAGAGATTAAGTTATTCACTACTTTTTTTTAAAAAAAGCTTTCTTTTTTTTTTCTGATAATAAGTTACAATAGCAAATAATGTCAAAGTACAGTTGTCCTGAACTTTCAGCCTGACCTTGTTAATTGTTTTCTGTTTGAATGCAGCAGCCTCAATGAATTTCTAACATTAAGTTGTTAGAGAGTTCTTCATTTACCAGATTTTGGTAACAAAGTGGTACGAAGTATCACGGAGAAAAAAGAATGACTGTTTCAAAAATGCTTAAAAAAATCCCCAACCCATGAAAAAAATCCACACAAGATAAGATGTCATAGTACCTTTCTATAACAGGCAGTTTTCCATCCTATAGATGTAGGAAAAGAGGCAGAGAGACAATGTAATCCACACCATGCAACCTATCTGAATCGGAAATAAGACCCTGGAGTTCCTCCTGTCTTTTATTGAAGAAAGATGTCAAGGATACATTTTAAGAGAGCAAAGACTCTGGCTGCAGATCAGAGGAGGTGGTTAGGAGGGCAGCAGGGTCAAACAAGAGATATAGATTCTGAAGTATATGCTTTCTGCCTTCCTGAAGGATTCATTAAAGAACAAAATGTGGCATGTTGTAAAGGATTTAGAACTCCTGGCTTCTGGTCCTCAATCTGGCCTTATTATTAAATGTTAATGACTTCACTTTTACAACTGCTGAGTACTTTAAAAGCGTTGGCATCCCATTTACTATAGGAGAAGATACTCATCCTTGTGCCTGGAGAGAAGTGTGTGTGTGTAGGATAGCAGAGTGACCTGACAACACGTACCAGAAGGCAGTGTTAGGGCTGTGTCCCAGCCTAAGCCAAGTCTTTATCTTCAGGCTACATCTTGGATTTCCTGCTAAGTGAAAGACTGTATGCCATGAAAGATGTGTTTTCAGAACTCCCCCTAATGGTTTGTGGTGTTGCCCAAGGTGAAATCTGCTCTTCTAAGCATGTTTGTGATTCCAAGCAGTTGTGTTTTGTGTTGGGGACCTTGGAAGTCTTTTAGCCTTCTCACCATTCAATAGAATATTGAGTGTTTCTTGGAATGATTCCTTCCCTCCCACCACTTCTCTGTAAGGATATACAAATAAGTACAGTCTGAGGCTCTTTAATAAATGAATTAATAAATTAGATATCTTCCTGTGTTTTTGCTATCTCATACACGAGGGACAAGTGATAGTAAAGCTGTAGTTTCTAATGGAAGTGTAGAGAGCTCTCAGAGCAGAACCTGAAATTCATTTATAGGTTTTGGGTTTTCTTTCTCTTTTTAGCTGACCTTTCGGATGTAACAAGAGCTGAAAACTCAGCTGTGTTGGTCAAGCAGTTTAGTGCATACCCTGTATCTGAAAAGAAACATTTCTTGTACATGTTTATAAAGTTTTAGTTATATGGATATGCTTTCTTCTCTGTATGAAGTTAATATATGTATGGTAAGACCTGACTTAATCCAGTTACCATGAATTTCAGGGAGACTTTTTTTTCCCCTATTAATTTCACTGGAAAGCACAAATCCATAAACCAAATGATTTGTATCAAAAATCTTCTGGGAAAACAAGTCTTTATAATGCATGTGCCTTTAATTTGGAGGAAAATAAATCTGAGGCTCCTGATTTGTGGGGGGAGGTGGAGAGGCAGAATAAAATCAACATTTTGAAGATGTGAGACCAAATGGAATGACATCCAGCATGTCATCATCATCTGCAATTGATTAGCAACAATTTTCTCAGCTCGTGGCTGGTATTCAGTGAACAGCAGTGCTGTGAAATACTGGAAGCAGGTGGGGAATGAAAGCACTTACCAAAAGCTAATATATATCAATAAATTTATATTTTTGTGGTGTTTTTGTGTTAACCTAAACCTTGATATATTATGTATGCAAACTGATCTCCTGTTAAGAAGCGATTATAATCGAATGTGTTATTCCATTGTGAATTTAATTTATTTCATATTTTGATAATTAAGGAACAAAAATTCTGAGGGGAAAATTACAAGCATTAGCTCTTCCATCAGTAAAGGTTATATTCTGACTCTGTTCACATAATGTTACAAAGGCTATAAATTGGCAGCTGTTCAGGACAATTTCTTCAGTGAAAACCTCCCAAGTATTAACTGCCTGTTGTTTTGTTTATTTCCCTTGTGACAAGAACTCAGAATCCAAAAAGAATTGAAGTGCATTAATTTGTTTTAAAGGAGGCCTATTAAAAATTGCTTTCTGCTACCTCCATACCAGAGTCTCTGTGATGTGACAATCTCCTGAGTAGGACTGAGGACACTCTGTGGTGGCAGGATTGGCCCCATTATAGTGGGAAATGAATCATTTAGAATGCAAATAAAGTCAGCAGCACTGAACAAGGCAGCTTACCTCAACTGAGTAAATCTGAAACTGTGGCCCAGTTATAGATCTGTTACTTGACACTTATGCAAAGTTCCTGAATTATTGAGGACGTACCTTGAATACAACTGGTGCTTTGTATGCAGCTAAGGTGTTTCGTACACTGTTGTAATTGCATTGCTATGACATTTCCTTGGTTGTTTTCCTCTAAGAATAAAATATATTTTTCATTTCCTTCTTCAAACTGTAGAGCTGCGAGATCAAATCGTATCTGTTCATGAGGAAAAGAAGACCTTAGCCATTGAACTGGAAAACCTGAGGTGCAAACTTGTAGAAGTAATTGAAGAAGTATGTATTGTACCATGGAAGGCGAGACCACGTTAGCGTGTAGTCAGTACTTTTTGTATCTAATTTTGCTAAAAACGCTCAGTTGTGAAGTTAATTGAATACTATCTAATCGCAAGTCCTGTCAGCCTGCCCAGATGATGGACCACTTGGGGCATATGCCTTGAAGGGGCTTTCTGCATCAGAGTCCAGTCTGCTGCTGTTGCTGGCACATGACTCCTCATGATCTCTTCTAATGCCCATATTATAACTTGCATCTCCACTTCCTGACAGCCCCTCACCCATCACAACCTGTGGGTTTGTTAGGTTGTTTTTTTTTTAATTTCCTTAACCTGTGGATGTGCAAGAAATAATTTGGAAAATGTCCAGTTTAACCACTGGTGCTACTTCATCGAGTATGTCCTCGAGTTTAGCCATTGGCAGTGCCCTGTCATGGTAATTACACCAGCAAATTGGCTTTTTGAGCCAGCAGAGTTTCATTCCTGGTTGAAAACTGGATAAGCCATGTACTGATGCAAATCAGGACTTAGTGGCTCTTCCTGTCTTGCATTCAGAAAGACACAGCTGACAGCTCTTGGACAATAAACAGAGCCCAGGAAGAAAAGCAAACCAGCAGCCTGACTCTATTAAACGCAAACAGTCAAGGGCAAGCTAGTAACTTTTCAACCAGGTGCTGTGGCGCCTCATCCTGAAAGATTCCAAAGATGTTAAATTTGCAGCTGTGACTAGTATGTGCCATGAGAATGGACCATGGGAGCCTTGTGTGAAGGATTGGTTCATAACCCTTTAATGCCATCTGTTATGGGGTCTGTAAGTTGCAGTAAAAATGCTTTACATCCCACTGGAAACCCGTAGATTAAGCCAAACCCAAGAAACAGAATTACTGAAAGCAAAATACTGCTTGTATTATGTATGTACTATATGTGTTATGCCACTAACTAAAATTCTTCTATTTTTTATTTGTTCTTACACTTTTCTAGGTGAATAAAGTGAAAGAAGAAAAGGCTCTTTTAGCAGCAGAAGTTAATAAGCAGCAGAAACTGTTGGAGAAATGTAACAGAGGTGTGTGGTCTCAGCAGATTCTCTAATGGTTTGCTACATCCTTTGCAGAATCTTTAGAGCTCTTAGTTTTAGTTTTAGTGCAGAGGATAGGTTATAGAACAGTGGCTGTGGTCCAGATCTGACACTCGGTCTCAGTGCTGCAGGCATTGAGTAAACACATGGACTGTTCTAGACTGTCTACTCCAGGAAAATCTGAGGGTGTAAATAGCAGGTTGTGTGTGAGAATGGCAAAGCTTCTTGCTCTGTGGCACAAGTGGCACGCTGGGGCGGGAAGGCAGTGCTTCACAGAAATGGAGTTTGAACCTTAATGTCATGTTTTTCTAAATCATTACAGTCGTCTTTAGTTGTTCACAGACAATAATTTTAAAAAACTAAAGACTTGGGAGCAACTCTTGTGTTCAGAGGATGACGGGAAGAAGGCAAGAGTGATAGGAATGAGATAAATAGGATTTCCAAATTATGGAAGGAAAGCAAGGACTTTCCTTTCCTGGAAAGAGATGAGGGGTAAAACCAGGGCAGGGAAAGCCTAAAGAGAGAGAGGGCTCAGAAAAGGAAACCTTTTGCTTAATGAAAAGGAGTGCTGCCACGTGAGAAATAGTTGACCCAAAAGTAGTTCATAGGAGAGCATGAAGATTTTTAGTGCCTGTCATTACTGTGCCTGTTTCTCTTTTGCTTATTTAGCCTTGTAAAATTGAAAAATGTTTTTTTAAAAGTCTCCTTGACTGTTTACATTCTCCTGATGTGGAAGACAATGAGTCTGGCCTTTAATGCCTGCCTGTCTTGGTGCATCTGTGTTCTGCTTTCCAAAGGCACTTACTTATGTGTTCAACAGTACACCCTGGAAGTCTTCAGCTGCATTCCCAGTGCCTGAAGTTACTCTGCTTTATCTTCAGGTTGTTCATCTGCAGTTGTGTTTTACATGCTTACCTAGGGAGGAAAAATAGAAAGCTCTTAAGACATCTCCCAGGAATTCTGAAACATTTGTGAGGCGGTGGGGGAAATAACTAGAGCTGCTGCCTTTGCACGGGAGGACCTGTGGAAATAGCCACAGCTAAATAGTGAAGGTACAGAAGAAAAGTGCAGTCTTTGGAGTAGTGAAGACTCCAATCATGCCATGGCCTTCTGCCAATAATATTCTATTTTTCTTTGGAAAAAAGTATACAAAAGCAGTGTACAAAGCCACGAAAAGCCATGTTTTCAAGGAAGCAGCTGAGTTTTGAATTACAGAGAAATGTCTGAACTTTCAGTGGGAAACTTTCTCTCTTTCACCTTTACTGGCCAGCAGGACACTTTCTTATCATCTATGAATGTTGCAGTTGTCTCAGTATAGGGAGAGGAGGTTTGTGTAGTAGGGCATCTCCTGTAAGCTTCCACCAAGGGTTTACCTCTTACCTCTTTCATGTGGCTGCATTGCTTAAGCCTGTGACAGTACTTGAAGACTTTTAAAACCACCAAACTTTGTATAGGTTGATCAGACAGATCAGCTTGAGGAAGTTTTTGATGGGATAGCATGGCAGTCAATTGTTCTGAAATGTGTTCTTTTTTTCTAAGCACAGTCAAAAGAACAACCCCTTGTTGCACGTTTGCCTGTTTTCCAGGAAGGAGGAGTTATACCAGGCTAGGTCCTACTGCACAGGCAACATTAAAGCAAGAATTTTTTGGCATGCTTGAAATGAGCTACCAAAGTATCTGTTCGATACCTACCATGTTCTGTGTCTATGTGACACTGTCTCGGAGCTGTGTAATAAATTAACTACCTCTCACTGAAATGTATTGATCTTAAATTTTTCTAAGTGTGTGAGTTCTTTGTAGTTTTTGTTGTTGTTTGGTTTTTTTTTTTTTAAGTTAACATCATTTGGAGAGTCAGGTGGGCTGGGATGTGTATCCCACTCTCTAAAGTACCACTTGTTGTGCCATAGCTCTAAAAACTGGAATGCTTGTCTACAAAAAAGCAAGGAGCTTGTGTACAACAGTGCTAGAAATCCAATGTCCTCACCCTGCAAACTAGTCTTCAGCCAGTAGGAGCTAAATTTTGTCAAGAGGTTGCAAGTAGTCACTGAGACATGTTAAGAATAGATGATATTTGAGTACTTGGTGTCCTGAATTGAGGCCTGCTCAGAGTGGTTTTGCTTGTGTGAGCACAGTTTAAATAAAGGCAGCTCAAAACTATACTGCTTTTGTCTTGAGGCTCCTTTAAACCTCTGATGTAAAGGTACACATCAAGCCTTACTCAAACTAGTTAGTCAAACATAGGTGCCTCCAAAATAACATAGTAATCTTTGATAGGTTCAGCAAGGCTCTCCCGAGGCTTTGTTTGCTTAGAATCAGAGGCAAAATATGGTCTGTGCTACATGATCCCTGTCACTGGAGATTTTGAGTCTGGACAGGAGGAGTATGACTCTATTCAGATCATTAATTGTGCACATATATATGTGTGTGTGTATATATATATATAGTGAGATTTAGAACAAACAGGGCTGTATACGGAAATGTAAGACTAGGTTACACCTTCATTCAAGGATTCATGGTACTAGGGAATAACAGCTTATATGGGAAAATAGAGCAGTACTTCTGATCCATTCCACTTCTACTTCTGATCTTGTTTTGTTCTTATAAACAGTGTCTGTGCTGGCAGTAGAGGAATATGAAGAGCTTCATGTAAACTTTGAACTGGAAAAGAACCTGCGGAAGAAAGCAGAGTCATTTGCACAAGAGGTGAGCAGTCAAGGAAAAGGGATCTTGTAGAATGGAGACATCGCAAGTGGGCAGAAACCTACCAGCATAGGTGACTTGATGGCCAGATAGGGTACATCCTACAGTGCTGAAAGAACTGGCAGGGGTGCTTGCCAAGCCACTGTCCATCATTTATCAGCAGTCCTGGCTGACTGGGGAGGTACCAGCAGATTGGAGGTCAGCCAATATAACACCCATATATAAGAAGGGATGGAAGAATGATCCAGGAAACTACAGGTCTGTCAGTTTGACTTCAGTGCCAGGGAAGCTGATGGAGCAGGTCATCCTGAGTTCCATTATGCAGCCCATGCAGGACAACCAGGTGATCAGGCCCAGCCAGCATGGGTTTATGAAGGGCAGGTCCTGTTTAACAAACCTGATTGCTTTCTAAGACAGGGTGACCCACTTATTGGATGAAGGTGAGGCTGTGGATGTTTTCTATCTCGACTTTAGTAAGGCATTTGACACTCTTGGCTTGGATGGGCATAAGCTTCCCTGGGTGAAAAACTGGTTAGATGGTTGAGTCTGAAGACTTGTGGTTGATGGAGTTAAATCCAGTTGGCGACCGGTCACAAGTGGTGTCCCCCAGGGCTCAGTACTGGCGCCACTCCTGTTTAATTTCTTCATCAATGATTTGGATGAGTGGATAGAGTGCACCCTTAGTAAGTTTGCAGATGACACCAAGCTGGATGGAAGTGTTGGTCTGCTTGAGGGTAGGGAAGCTCTACAGAGAGATCTAGATAGGCTGGATGGCTGGGCCAAGGCCAATTCCAGGAGTTGCAATAAGGCCAAATGCCGGGTCCTGCAGCACCACAGGCTTGGGGAGGAGTGGCTGGAGAGCTGCCAGGCAGAGAGGGACCTGGGGGTGTTGATTGGGAGCCAGCTGACCATGAGCCAGTGTGTGCCCAGGTGGCCAAGAAGGCCACCAGCATCCTGGCCTGTATCAGCATTGGAACAGGCTGCCCAGGGAGGTGGTGGAGTCACCATTCCTGGAGGTGTTTAAGAGACAGGTAGATGTTGCACCTAAGGTCATGGTTTAGTGGTTTTGATAGGGCTAGGACTAAGGTTGAACTCAATGATCTTGAAGGTCTCTTCCATACGAAACTATTCTATGATTCTATGATAGCAATTCCCAGCTCTCGTACAAAAGATGTCTTTGAATGTCCACGTGCTACTTAGCTAACATCTGTACTTCATCCAGAAAATGAGTTTACTGTTTCAACAGCATTTATAAAGCACTTCAGAATTAGCCATGAGGTCTTACCTCTTTTCCCTTTTAAAATAAGGCTTTAAATTTATAATGGGCTTAGTCAGCCACAGCATTTCAATGTGGTATATCTAGTGGTTGGATCTGGGAAGGATTAGCTGCCTTTCTAGTGATATAATTTGAAGCGTGTTGTTTTTCCTGAAAAATACCTGAACTCACAAAAAAAGCATTGCAAAATACAATATTAGTTGAGGTCTGTGCCAGTTTGGCTGCTGTTTTAACATACACCTTTTGAATAACCTGTTGCAGGGAACATTCAGCCTAAAAAAGAAAGTTTTCATGCATCTTCTGGAAAAGGTATAAGCTCTCAAAGAGGAAAATAGGCTACTGGGTAGCATTATGGAATGGCTGGTGGTTGCTCTGATGGCTTGTGACTGGCAATGTTTGCCTTAAAAAATGCTGACAAACTCGTTCTGTTGATAGACTGAAGCACTATAAAATCATGAGTTTGTTTTTGTTTTCTTTTTTTTCTTAGATGGTTTTTCTCTTGGTGCTCTGGATTTTGAGTGCTCTGCACTTGGGTTATATTTTCAAGCTTTTCTATCCCAAGCCATGCATCAATATTTTCTTTAATAAAATTTAGGCTTCTTAAGTTATCATTTTTTAGGAAGCTCAGGTTTAAAGAAAGCCATTATATATAAAAATTACATGAGTCATCAGTACTGAAACACTGTAAATAAGGGAAACATCTGACATCTGGTACAAAGTGGATTTTAAATTTTGAAACCATGGCTGCAAGCAAGCAGGTATTTAGCCTTCAGGAAGTCAGCTTTGGGTAGAGAGCTCTTTTGGCTTTTGTCTTTGCTGCTGGTCTTTCTCTCAAAAAAGAAAAAATTGAAAAAAATGTATTTAATAACTGCTGTACAGCTAACTGCATTCACTCCGTGGTTGTAAGCAAAGGCACGTATACATTTTGAACCTGTATAGAAAACAGGGAATATTCTTACTGTGTTCTGTTAATCTTCTGGGTTTTGCAGGGTATTTGAGTGTTTTGGATATGAGTAGAATCACATAGCAACATCTTCAAGAAAACAAATTTTGGGTGATTTGACATAAACTGTTAAGTAAATTTGACATCTGGAAGCTAGAGGTGGGGACCCAGATGTTTCTTATGCTTGCTCTCTGACTGTGATGTGTTCAGAGGTTGGAGAACTTCACAGCATCTGGGCCAAGGCTACTGGCTCTTTCTCTTTATTCCACTTTTTGCTACTCTTTCATGTTCTGTCCTTTGCAAGGTTACCCCCTTGACCCTCTGGGAAACCCATGGAAGGAGCTAACTTGGCAGAAACCTGTTAACTTCTAGGTACAGATCAGTTTCTGTCCACAGGAAGATTTGCATTTGGATAACAGGGCTGGGTGCTCATCCTGAAGGAGAAAGGTATTTGCAAATTAAAGTGCATTAAGCTTTGGCAGACTCTCTCATTCATATAGATATATGGTATAACTTAGCTTTAGGTAAACTAGTGTTTATCAGTTTCACTACTGAAGCTTCAATCATTTGGTGAGTCAACTTGTAATTGGATGAAATTTAAATTTATGCACTTGTGTATTTATGTGTGTGTATATATATGCAGTCTCCTGCCTGTTGTCAATATCTCTGCTACACGCTGAAAATGTAACAGTACTTCAGGCAAAGCTAAAGCAGCTGACACATTTACCCTCCAAGGAAATAAGAAATGATAGGAATGAAAATAACTTACTAATTATTGAGATGTACTGTTAACTCCCAAATTTTAAGCATGCTGGTAGATGCTGGTAGAGACAAGAGATGTGGGAGAGAAATCACTAAAGAGTACTGTTTTCTGAAATCAAAGAGACTGCACATGCAGCCTCCTCCAAACCCGACTTTTACAGAGCTTTGTGGGATGGAGCCCAAATTCCCCAGCTGAACAGAACTGGACACCTCCCTTTGCCAGGGCTTCAGTGCCATTGGGCCATTTGCATTTTGATCAAAGGCTCACTGTGGTTTTCCAGAAATAAAAATGAGATCTGCAAATTCCATTCAAATTTATTAAAGATAGAGGCATTTCTTAGTGGCCAGAAGTTGTTAAACAAAATATTGTCTACGTTTATTAAATATTAATTTGGATTTTTTTTTTTTCAAGACTGTTACCAGTTTGTGCTATGGAAGTACCTTCTTAAACTATTTTTAAATTTTAGGAAGCCTGGATTTGTTCATTAACCATGCTTTTATGATAAATATTTTTATAACACTATGGGTTTTAAACCTTCTGAGATTGTGCAGGCATTATTGTTTTATTAGTGGTGTTTGACTAGTAGCTGCAGAACTGTTATTTTAAGAAAACAAATTTCTAGAAATATTAAGCATGTTCATCCAGCATGCATCATTACAGGATGATCTTGCATCACCTACTGTGGCTTTGCTTTATCTTTTGAAGTACAGAACAATTATGTGCTTCTGTTCATTAACTGACAACAGAAGATTGTACTTAAAGGTCTTACATCTCTCAGGAATGAGTAATTTATAAATGTGCAGTTAAGCTGGTTTTCAGCTCACAGAAGAATGTAATCTGATACTCTAGGCCCAGAATGTTGCTTCTGTTTAGATTCATAACTAATATTCAGACACTTACACATTTTGAAAGATGATATTTAAAGTATTTTTTGTATTTGAATAGCAAACTGACAGCCAGGCTGTTAAGTACAATGCCAAGGAAATGCTGATTGTTTGCAAGCAAGTACTTCTTGTTTTTTGTCATTATTTAGTTGTCTCTTTTGAAAATATGGATCCTTGTTGTTGCAGACAGACAGTATAGCTCTTCAGTGGAGGCTTTTCATTCCATGAAGGTCTCCCATACAAACTGGAGTCATTACAACAGTGAGCTTGAGGCCTGCTAGTCTTCCCTTTGTGTACCTCCTTTTTTTCCTTTTGCATCATGCTATTCAGAAAGGTTTTTGGAAAGTTTTTTAAGATCCAGGAGTGTGTGACAACAAAGGTGTTACTCGGTTGTGTTTGGGGAACTAGTAGCATTTCAAATGACTTTCAAAATGGTCATTCAGATCATAGATGATCTTCAGAGGTCCCTTCTAACCCCTACCACTCTGTGATTCTCTGTGATTCTGTGAAAAAATCTGTTCTCCTTGGCCTAGTTTCACAGTGATGGTGTCCCTTAAGTGACCCCAGACATTAGAGAGACAGGCTCTGGCCTGCTACAGCATCCCCAGCAGCAAAGCTTTACGCTGGGGTGAGGTTCTACGAGTGTCCTCTTGCATGGATCATGTCACAAGGTCACAGCTGTGTTTCAAGAGCTGAGGTTTCTAGGACGTGCTTACAGGAACTGTTTGGATTATGCTAAGGATCTGCTGGGATTTTCTGCTTGCTTTCACCAGCCACAAGTTTTCTCTGTCCCTATAAAACGTTTCTTGAAAAAACAAAAATCCTGCTGGGATTTTGGCTTGGAATTTTCAGAAGCCACAATTATTGGTTGTGATAAGCTGTGCAGTGTTGAGAGAAGGAATAGCTTTGAGTAAAGGGCTTTGTGCTTGACTTGTTTGGAGCACTTTGAGAAAGGAAATAGGCTCTGAGTAACACGAGTGTCACCACAGCACATCTATGGCATGCAGATTGGCACATTGGAATGTTTCAGATTACTGTTTATGACATTTTGGATTGTATTTATGACATGAAACAGCCTGGATGTGTCTTTTAGCTCACTGAAATATGGGCTTGCTGCCTGTGGAGGAGCTTGTTTGGTGGTAGGCACATTGTCTTTCTAAGGGGCTGAGATATCTGACACTTGCCTTCATGAGAGGTTGGCCCATGTACCAAATTAACCTCTTTCTCCATAGCATGGCTTCATCTTTTAGCTTTGCCCTCCTGGATTGTGTTGTGGCTGTGATGGGAGAAGATAGATGAGTGTCTGGTGATTTCATAGAATCATAGAATGTTTTGGGTTGGAAAGGACCTCCAAAGGTCATCTAGTCCAACCCCCCTACAACAAGCAGGGACGTCTCTAACTAGGTCAGGTTGCTCAGAACCCCATCAAACTTGACCTTGAATGTCTCCAGGGATGGGGTCTCCACTGCCTCTCTGGGCAATCTGTTCCAGTGTTCAACCAGGGATACCCTTTGCATCCTGCCCTTCTGACGAGGAGGATTTGCCACAGAGTGTGAGCAATTGGTAGTGCAGGTGTGAGAGAGAATGGGTGGGTGGGTGNGTGGGTGGGGGGGTGGGTGAGCTCGTGTGCAGGAGCAAACACAGATGGGGGAGAGGAAAGATGAGGGGTGAGAGAGGGAGCGAGCAAGCACGTATAGGAGTGAGCGAACACTTGAAAATCAGAGCTTTTGATTTAAAACAAAAAAAAAATCCAATACAGCTTTAATTATAGTCATGCTGCTGGCACCACCATAATATATATTTAATTAATCAAAAATGATCCAACTTCAAACATTAGGATTCATGCTCTTTAGAGGTTCTAAAGAAACTGAGTAAATATTGTCAGCCGTGGTGTGGAGAAGGGGAAGGAAAAAGAAAGAGGGTTTGAAGTGAGTCACAATCCATTGTGAAAGGTACAGGAATCTGCATAAAAGAACTAAATAAATAGAGTGTGTAAGGGGCGGGGGCATGGAAAAATCCGTACCTACCTGAATAAAACAGGGTTGTTAACACAGGAATCTTGGCAAGCTTAACCAGAATTCTAGTGTCATGTTTTAAGAGACACTTTAAGATCTCTCAGCTCTTTGTGCAGCAGTTTATAAGAAAACAAAGGAAGGCAGAGAGTATCTTGAAGGCCATTGCAATAATATAGAGGCTAGCCCTGAAAAGCACTCTTCCACAAAGATGAGCAAAATACAATACATGCAGCCAAAGCAAGCCAAAAGGGGAGGGACACAGAGAGAGAAGTAAATTGAAAGTCTTAGTGATGTAAAAATCCCAGGAGTTTAACAAAATAATCTGGCATAAATGGTTTATTAAGCATACATTCTGCCTTGCAACAATATTTTGTAAAGTGAACAGTTTATTACTGTCGCATGTGCTGGCATGGAGACAACCCCTGCACCTAAGGTTTCTCTGGAAGCCTCCCAGAGAAGAGGCAGCGTGCTCTCAAAGTTAGCACTGAGCTGTTAGGTTTTGTCCTCTGTATCTTGGATAAGTAGAAATGAAGTGTCAAACTGCTGAGCAGGTTTGATGGGCTTCCACTCGCTTTTGAGGCTAGTGTAGGCTTTTTCTCAAGACACACAAATGGAAAAAAAACAAAAGGAAAGGTTTCCCAGGTGTTTATGGTTATCTATACCCAGTTTGAGAGCTTGAAAGGCTGCATTCAAGGGAGGTGATCTGGATGGATTAAAAAAATGAAGTGAATCTGTAACATGCATCATTCATCTTTTCACAGAATTGCCTAGATTGGACTGGATGATCTTAAAAGTCTTTTTCAATCATTAATGTCTATAAATATGTAAAGGGCAAATGTCGGGAGGACGGAGCCAGGCTCTTCTCAGTGACATCCAGTGATAGGCCAAGGGGCAGTGGGTGCAAGCTGGAACATAGGAGGTTTCGGGTAAACTAAGGAAGAACTTTTTCACAGTGAGGGTGACAGACACTGGAACGGGCTGCCCAGGGAGGTTGTGGAGTCTTCTTCTCTGGAGTCATTCAAAATCTGCCTGGATGTGTTCCTGTTCCAGTCATTAAACTAACACTGACAAGTCCCTGACTAAAACATATCCCTAAGCACTATGTCTATCCATCTTTTAAATACCTTCAGGGATGGGGACTC
>VYZX01020704.1:321430-331980 GCA_013401335.1 Brachypteracias leptosomus | reverse complement strand
TGGAACATAGGAGGTTTCGGGTAAACTAAGGAAGAACTTTTTCACAGTGAGGGTGACAGACACTGGAACGGGCTGCCCAGGGAGGTTGTGGAGTCTTCTTCTCTGGAGTCATTCAAAATCTGCCTGGATGTGTTCCTGTTCCAGTCATTAAACTAACACTGACAAGTCCCTGACTAAAACATATCCCTAAGCACTATGTCTATCCATCTTTTAAATACCTTCAGGGATGGGGACTCTACCACTGCCCTCGGCAACCCATTCCAATGCCTGATAACCCTTTCTGTGGAGAAATTCTTCCTAATATTCAATCTAAACTTCCTTTGGTGCAACTTGTGGCAGTTTCTTTTCCTCGCTTTCCCTCCAGTTCTCAATACTTACGGAAGCCTTAAACCAGCATCCTTACACCTATGTCTGTGTTTCTAGATAACAATTGCACAACAACATGTTTCCATTTAACTTGTTTGCCTCAAAATGCCTGTGTCTCATACCTGGACAAGTGCACAGCTGCTGTTGCTTAATCTGGGCCTGAAGCTTCCCTTACTGAAAGATAAAAGGTGGCTATCATTTTATAAGGCTAGGAAAAGTTATTATCATTCTTAACAGATGTCTGCACTACTCATGAGGTTGCGTGCAGTGGATTTGGTTATCATCTTGATGACATGAGCTCGCAAAGAACTCTTCCTCAGATGCATTTGTGACCTTTTGGGTTAATGAGTGAGGACTTCTGCATTAACGTGCTACATCTGGGAGTGGATACTGCAAAACCAGCACTCACAGAGCAACTCTGTGCTCACAAGTACCCCACTCTGTGCATTACCAAGGCTAGCTCAACAGCAACTGGTATCTGAAGATAATTAATTTGCAGTCCAGCTGACTGAACTGGAAATAATAATTAAAAAGACATGGTAAGTGGTTAGTACTTGAATTCTCCTGAGCTTGAATGTTACCACTTTTGAAGCATGATGTAACACTAATAGGTTTCATCAAGCTTTTTCCTAAGAACAGGCTTGTGAAATGGTAACAGATGTATGCTCTAGGAAACTGTCTCTTTGGTCTCTCTCTCTTCTCCCCCCCCTTCTCTTTTTTGTTCAGGCAATTAATCTCTTGGAGAAAAAAAGTGAAGAGGTTTCCTCCTTTTTCATGTGGTATATGATCTATTTCTGAATATATTAGATGGTGTCTGAATGCTGTAAGACTGTAAGCGTTACAGAATGTATCACTATACTTCTATCATGGCAAAAAGAAAACCATTAACTACAGGAAATAAAGAAATGAGTAACAATAGAGATTATTTTTTTTCCCTTTATTATATTCCCTTTCCCTGCCTTGAGCAGTAATGGCTCATAAGTGACGAATGACTGCTGTAGTTGGACAAACGCTTTTGTACAGAATAGGCTGGTAAAATAAATAATACAGTGTTTTTAAGGAAGTCACAATGCTGATGGGGATTCAATTTTCTCACACTAAAAATACATGCTCCAAGCGCTTCTGTGGTGAGAAGCAAATAGTGGACAAAAACAGGGTTCACTCATGTACTCCAGTTGCCCCATCCTCAGTAAATGAGACTTCTTTTGAGCCACAAAATTCACTGATGCTACATCTTGTAGCTCTTCAGAAATAGTCCCCTCAGAAGTTGTCTGACAATTAGCCAAGTATCTAAAGCAAATGTATTGTATCTTTGTTAGTCTATTGATTCTCTATTAGTCTTGATTATCTATTGATGCAAGTCTTAACAAAAACTATTAACCATAAAATGTTGTGAATCATATAGGGAGAGAGGAGTGACTGCTGGCTGTCCATTACTGTGCATTTGTCCTTCATGACTATGTTGCTCAGTTTTCTGTGGCCATTTGAAAATCCAGCTTGGGTTAGTCTTTGGCCCCTCTGAAGGAGGAAGTCTCTGAAGGTCACAGCACATTGCCCAGGAATGCAATGCTCTGTTTTTTTACACTTCATGTCATATTTCTTCTCTTTTCCTTAGAGAATCTTGGCTTGTGCCCTCCATGCCCTTGATACTTGCTGATTTTAGCTGTTTGGGTAATCTTCTCTTTCTCTCTGACATCATGTGACAGTTGCTGTCCATAGAAGCAGTTCCCAGGCAGGGAAGAATATAAGCACCAGGTACAAAATTTTCAGATCAGAGTAATGCCGCATGCACTTAAAATTAAGTGTTGCTGAGCTAAGTTTTCTGGATTGTGCGCTAACTGCAGAACCCATTTATTTGTCATAGCATTTTTCCTGAGCAGCACTTCAGACACTTCTGAACCCACTAAACCACAAGGGATTTGTAACTCATATGAGTCTGATACCATTGCTTGATGTGCAGCATTGAGCCTGAGTGAAGAGAGAGCATTTCTAGGTCAATATCCAAACTATGGATGTGTTTCTTAATATGTTTTAATAAGATACATGTGTTTCTCAACTCTTATATCAAAACCCCACAAGCCATTGTTTCCTGCTGCAATATTTATGTGCAGTGAAGCTCATGAGCCCAGGTGTCCCAGAGAACACAGTACAGTTAAGCAGTTATGAAGTTAAGAGTTGTGGTTTTTCTTTTTCCTAATTAGCCATTGAACTAAAATCCACACCTGGATTTGTGTTTTAAACTGAGTACCTCCTGAATTTAGAACCACTTAGTAGGGCATATCGGACAAGATCACTCTGTCTACTTACCACTTAAAATCCCTCAAACAGTCTGTTCTGTTGGGGAGAGACAAGTACCTTGACTCCCCCTCTGCTGGGGCTTATTTCAGGTCTGAACACAAGACTCCTGTAAAGCATTGACAAATGCACACGAGTGGGTTACCACTCTATAAGGATAATGTACTGATTCCTCTCCAGGCTGTGGAGGGGACGGAGCAGTGATGCCAAGGGCTGAAATCAGGGCCAAGTCCTCATTTGCCTGATCTCCTCTTTTCTGTTTGAGACTTCTGAAGTTTGACTCTGCCTTGCTACATACCTTGTGTTATTCTATTTGTAGTGGGGAGAGTTTGCCACTGATTTTATTCTACTTTATGCAACCAATGATTACATTTACTATAAGCTGTACTGAGACATTCTCCTCCCTTCAAACTGCAGCTCAGACAAAGAAGTTATTCCACACAGTGGGTACCCAAATGATGTATAGCTGAAAATGTAGCAACATATGGATATTAAAGCATTTCCTTTGGCCTCATTTTGCTCCTGGGAGAGGAGTTAGTTGGAAAGCATCCAGTTATACCCTGAACACTACTTGAATGAGGATTGAAGTTCCCAGGGACTTGACACTAACAGAGTTGCTTTCTAACTTTTTTAATGAGGAAGAATTCCTTTTTCAGCTCTGGTGTAAACAAAAAACAGCTGCAGTGAACGCTCCATAGGGTAATGGTTGGAGCTGGGGTCTGAGAATGAGGTGTGGCCCCATTAAGGTCAAGGGGAAAAAACTTCTATTATTTTCAGGATTTCACCCCCTTCTCTTTCCCCCTCCCCAATTCTTTTGCAAACTCTGCTGATGGGAAGTGGCCAAGTCCCAGATTTCCTGCACTTTAGAGCTTCTGTTTGTAAACTCACGAGGGAAATACAGGTAGCTGGTTTATACAACACTTGGAGATTTTGTAAATGAAAATGATAGATGTAAGCAAACTATTGTCCTTGGTAATCTGCCTGTAGTTGCAGTCGTGGTTTCAGTAGGTTCCTCCAGCATTGACGTATGTTTCTAGCATTGATTGGGATACTCTGCAGATAATTGTCTAGCAGGTGGCAAAGTCGGAACTAATCCATCAATTGGTTAAATTCCACCTAGTCCAAATAATCCTGTTAGTAGCAGTTTTGCCCTTTCAGCAGTCACTTTAATTAATATTCAGGGTTGTGCAGGCAGTCAGATTTCTGCCCTGCTGAAGCAGGATTTGATTTTTTTTTTAATATATATATATATGTATTTCAAATTAGAATTAATTTCTAAGGGTCTTTTCTTGTCCCATGTCAGACACACAGAGCAACCTCTCAAAAACTTGCAATCAGTTCATTACCAGCTTAATTTCTGCTTTATCTGCCACAACTACCTTGTCTAGTTTTGTCCCTTCAATTTAGAATATGCTGGTACTTCAAGAACATGTGTGTAAGTAACTTCTAAAATGGGTGGAACTCCCATGAGAAATTAATGCTGCAAGCAGACACTTGGGAATCAAGTTATAAAGAACAACTTGTTGGGGTTTTTTTTCATGGTGAACATACTTCCTCATATATTGTAAGCAGGAACATATCTGCAATATCATGAAAGCAATTTATAAAGCTAATTGAAAATCATAGATTCATAGAATCATTTTGGTTGGAAAAATGCAGGACTTCACGTGAAAACTTCTGAATGCAAAGATTTTCCTCCAGGTCTTCAAAGGAATTTTTTTTTTTTTTTCGTTTTGTTGCAGAGGAGCATGAAACAAAGTGAATATGAATTTTCTACATTTGGTGAAGTATCTGCTCAAGTTGAAGAAATCAAGTTGCTCTACTTGATTTCTTCTTGTTTTGGCAGCTTTCTGCTCCCTCAGGCTGGAACAACTCTGCACTGTTGGTTCTAGTGGCAGAAACTCAGGGTAGAAAAATCTGGAATTAGCACCTCAAACTATTTTTCAGATTCAAAATAAATGAAACTGAAGTTTTCACTTTGCTTTGAAAGTTCACAGTAGGTAAACTGAAATGTTTGCTAAAGGTGGCTTCTAGAGTGATGTTCTGCAAGGGTTAAATAACTTTTGACTAGCAACAAGAAAGCAGGAGGCTTTGAGACAATATTGAGTTCTTCAGCAGTGATTTAGAGGCCTTTCTAAAGTAGAGGGTTTCAAAAGATGCCATTTCTTTTAGGAAGGTGAAATGTTGACTAGATGAGTTGCAAAGTAAAGGCAAACCTTTACTGCTTTGATTGTGAATTCCTCTTGCCTTTGAATTGTTTTTGCCACACCCCTACTAGTTGTAAGCATGGTTTGACCAGCAGAATTTTGGGACAGGAGCTGATGTCCAGTGCACATCTGCACCACACCACAGTGGCCTGTGCATGGCCATAAATTTTTGTTCATTTTATAACAAAGTGTAGTACTAGAGCCTGTATTCACCATTTCCTCTTCATCGAATACTCCCAGCCCTTCACTGCCTCCCCCATGGCACAGCTGCCCAGTGAAGTGTTCAGTGTGGTTTGATTAGTATAAAGGCCACATCGATTGGCTCCTGTTGGCACGCAGGGTCAAGCAGGATGCCTTGAGAGTTGGAAGTTCAGCACGGTCAGAGGCTTCAGTCTCTCCTTACAGCCAGAGAGAGAGTTGCTTGCAAAGTTGAAGTGCCCGTGCAAAGCACCGGGTGGAATGTTTGCCACGAGTCTGCATCAGCTGATCTTTCTTTAAAATCCAGTTGGATTAAAAAAATAAATCACATGGCATTGGATGGGAAGAGACCATCTGCTGTAAGTGTGGTTTTGGTTTGTGAATAAATAGTATGGGAACCTAAAAGGATCTCATGGAACTTTTGTATTTCTAATGCTTTATTCTTAAAACATCTTCTGGGTTTTGCTGTGCAGTGTTTTTGCAGTCTGAGGGAGTGTCTGCATTCTCAGGCTGTTCTCTGTTCCCCTGCCATAAGTGGCCTCTTTGCTGACCTGTGCACACTCAGCTGAAACCTCCACATGACCCAGTCCCTATTTCTGCTCTAAGAATAGGCACAGCTGAGTCTGTCAAGAGTGGAAGGAAGCCCTGTTGCCTGGGGGGCAACTCTCCACCTGAAAGAGATGTCAAGATGCATAATAAATTCACTAGGAATTTATTTTGTCAGGAAGCAATCTGTTTTTTTCCAAGTTCCTAAGCAGTCTGGAAGGAGCAGAAACTGCTTGTGCCGACAGCCTCTGCACCTCTTAGGTGAAGCTTAGAGAAATGTGTGATATTTTTATCAGTGTCAAGTCTCTAGACCATTTGATTTTTTTTTTTTTCCCCCCTAATGTATCCATTCTCAACATCAAAAATGTAATGGGGGAAGAGGAAAGAACACAAGTATCAGAATTAAAAGGTTGAAATTACCCTGAAATGCCTTTTCTCAGGGCACGTGCATACACTGAGTACACAAACATGGACTAAAATTCATTTTTTTGAATGAATGAACTAAAAACCATTCACATATCTAGATAACCCTCAAATAAGTCAGCTTTATGCCAAGGCTTGCAGATGTGTGAGGAGATAGCCTGTGAATTCCTAGATTTTTAAAAAAAATTTTTTTTTTTCCTCCACCTAGAGTTCTTTTAATTTCTCCAGAGCTCCCAGAATAGGGATCAGATTGTTTCCATTTGCAGGAAACAAAATTCAGAGGTGCACTTAAATTCTGAACAGGCCAACACATGGGTAATTGAGGTGTAGCCCTGGGTGGTTCTCTAAGCAAACACCTGATTTCTTTCAGTGTGAGCTTAGCTCTTGTTAGTTTTACTCTCAAATGTCCTTTCCCCTTCCTTCTCACCTTCTTCTTCAATACCTCTACCTATTAACATGATGTTAATTTCTTCATTTTCTTTCCAATTGCCTCTTTTCCCAGGATAGCATGAGACTGTGCTTAACTATTGTTTTTGTTGGGGGTGGGTTTTGTTTTGGCAGATGTTTATTGAGCAAAACAAGATGAAAAGGCAAAGTCAGTTGCTTTTGCAAAATTCTGCTCCTGATGAACAGCTTCTGAAGGCTTTGGATGACAATGCTAAGCTAACACACACATTAGAAGAGGAGAGGCTTCAACACCAGCAAAAGGTAAAACCAGGGTTACTTTTCATCTCGTGAAGAAGTCTTTGAGAGCCTCCTGAATTTAAGGAGTGTCATGTATTTGCTACATTGAGAATTATTTAGGATCTTGTCCCCCTTAAGAGCTCACAATCTGAAAACTAAGATTGTGATTCCCTTCTTCTGGGTCACTGGTAAGATGTGAGTACAAAACCTGAAGGTTTTTCGGCCTGACGGCTCTGGTTTAGGTAAGTATTTTATTTTGGATTGCCAGTAAAGTGCAATTACAAGTGTTAAGTCAAGTTCCATTAAGTGAAGAAGAGGTGACTAGAGAATATTTTGGATGTTGGGTAATATAAAGGGTATTTTGGGGGGGATAAACTAAGACCAGGAGGTGAGAGGCAGGCAGTTCACAGTAGTAGCCTGGTCACCTGCTAAAGAAATGCATGAGGAAGAGACAGATGTACTGGAGCAGGGAAGTGTTGGGTGAGTGCTGCGGAGTGGGGTGATAAGATCTTGAGTGGTAGGATCTAACCAAATATATTCTTTGAAACTGGCCTAGATCTCCGCCTAGATCTGGGAGAAAACAGCATTGCTTCACTTGAAAGCCTGAAAACAAGTTTTCCCTTAGCTGTGAGGCCTGTTATTAAAACTCTGGTGATAGAGTAATGCTAGGAATAGGTAGAGAGTTCCTGTGCTGTCAGTGGTGCAGCAATACTACAACTGTTTGTAACCTCACATGCTTCTGAATGAGTGTTTTGGAAGAATAATTGCCAGTCCATAGAAAACCTCTACTTTGGCTCCTTGATAGAGCAAAGTATACATATTTAGGGAACTGGGAAATGATTGTTACTCTGCACCTGCACACTGCCCCTAAACCTGGTATTCCATAATTCACCCACTGGCATTTGCATGAGTTGAGACAAGGGAGTTTAAATAACCAGCCTGTTAGTGGAAATAGTCAGTAAGAGAACAAAAACATCAATGTTCTTGTGCNCTGGGGGGGGGGTGTGTATGTTGCATGTCTAATAGATTGCCCTGAGTGTTACAGATGGATGGATGTATGTGTGTGAGTGGGTTTCTGTGTGACAGACACAATCCTTCATACTCAGTCAAAATATCCTCTTACCTAGTTTTAAAAATAAATAAAATGGAATAACTCTGCTCTTTTTTTTTTTTTTTCCCTTTCAAAGATAGTGATTTATCAGACTCTGGAGTCTATGTTGCATGAATTGTACAAAAATATCCTGTAATTATCAAGCTATCTAACCATTTAATAGTCTTCTAATAGAAGACACCAGTGAAAATTAAAGACATGATTTAGCCCTTCATATTGACATGTGAGAAAACAGTTTCTGCTGATGTGAGAGGGTCTGGGAGTATGGGGTTTGGTTTTTTGTTGTTGTTTTTGTTTTTAACAGATGTTTAAAAGGTAAGTGCTATCTTCAGGGCCCTACAAAGGGAGTTAGCCAAACAAATCTGGTGGACTTTTATAGCTCATGTCCATGAGGATTACACATCTAAATCTCTTGCTGTCAAATATTTTGTGCCATGTCAAGTGGCTGAAAAGAAGGAAGCGTTCTTGCTTGCTACTCTGTATGTCTGTCTCTATGATTTAAACTAATGCCCAGAGAACATGGGCAGAAAAGTTTCACAGCATGTTTAGGAGGGAACAACTGTTGCAGTGCAGATGCTCGTGCAGTTATTCCTCTCAGGATTACACCTGGCTTGTCTGCAGCACCCTGTCTGTTGAATGAGGAGATTTCTGACCTAATGCTCTTCTAAAAGGCAATTTTAAATGAAGAGCCCTGGTGTGTGTGGCCTTGCTATAGGCAATGTGTGGCTATGGCTGGTGAAGTATTTGTGTGTGCCTTTGCCTTCAGTCCTAGTTCAGCTCATGGCCTAAGCAGCTGCTAGTTTTAAGTATGATACCTGGTCAGAGAAGCATCTGAGCCCCCATCAGAGGAGGCCAAAGTCCCTATCCCTAGTTAAGACTCCATGTATAGCCATACTTTTCTGAAACATATCCTTAAGAGCAGGATTATCTTTAAGCTTGTTAGCAGTCTTGTTTGGGAGGACTGCTTTGTGTTAGTTTTGTGTTATCTAGCCTTAAAAATATGCCTAGGTAGCATATGAGCTCTTCTCAGCTGCCTTGAAAAGATCTGACCTTCACAGCAGATTCTTTCCTTCCAGGATTGTTTGTCCTTCAGAAGGAATTTATCAGTTTAAAGATTGTACCTGGAATCTAAAGCCACTTGGTTGATGATTTTTGTTTTTTTTTTTTCCTTTCTAAATTTAGAAGTAAATGTTAAAGATTGTAATTTTAATTTGAATCCATCACTGTGAGAACAAAGAACCACATCCACTTTGGAAATCACATTCTGTACTTCTGACATAATTCCTACTGTATTCAGAACAATTGCTAAGGATTTTTGTAACTAAAAGAAATTTAAGACTTTATTTTCTCTTTCTGCCCTTCCCCAGTTAATTGCATTTGACAACATTTCAAGTGCAGAAAAGTGATTTCCACATTTTAGATTTGACACAAAAACAGGAGAGAAAGAATCCGTTCTGCTCACCACCCAGTTTTGACCATTTTTTATGGGGAAGTAAAATGAAGATAAGTCTGGAAGCTGAAATTATCATTTCTTTCATCTCTTGTTAGTTCATTCTCAAATGCAATCTCAAACAGACTGTCACAGAAGTGTCATTTTATATGAGGAATCCTGTATTAAGATTGTTAATCCAGGCTTGGACAAACCTCGACAGAGAGAGTGTGTTATTTTAGTTTCCAAAGTAACTCAGGTTGGAGGCAACTGGTCTAATGAGAATCTTGTGCATCTGGGACATTGTTCTTGGTAGAAAATATTGCCAAAAATAGGACTCCCTAGCAATTATGTGATTTAGTCTTGTTGTTTGTTTTTTAGTTAGATTTTTTGCTTAAACCATCAGAGGTGGCTGTTAGAGCAGAGGCAAGAGATCAAGAACTGACTTCAATTTGTTTTATTGTTCCTGTACAGTTGATGAACTTCAAAAACGAATACAGCAGTCTGAAAACCCTGCACCACCTCCTCCTCCACCANAGAGGAAGAAATGTTCTGAAATTAAATTCTAATTATGTAATAAAAACTCTATAAAAAGAAAAAGGGAACATTTAATGGATTAAGTACTTTGGAGCTAAAGACTTATTCTAAAGAAGAGATAAAACCGGTTAGGATGTAATAGAAAATTCTGACATGTCTCAGAAAAGCCTGTCCAGCTCCCATTCAAAAATTGTCCTCTTTCTGGGACTTGTAGTTCATTCCTATACTGTAACATCATCTTTTCAGGAGTAACTGTGCCTCATGGGTATTTGTCAAAAGGAAGGACAGAAAATACCTTTTATTTCAATGAATGCTCTTGTTTGCCAACTGCAGATCAAAGAATTGGAAGAGCAGCTAGAGAATCAAGCACTGCACAAGGAGATTAGTCGTCTTAAGCAGCAACTAGAACTTTTGGAAGAAGATAAAAAGGAGCTAGAGCTTAAGTGTCAGAGCTCAGAAGAAAAAGCTAGGGACCTAAAGCATTCAGGTAAAATCNAAGGACAGAAAATACCTTTTATTTCAATGAATGCTCTTGTTTGCCAACTGCAGATCAAAGAATTGGAAGAGCAGCTAGAGAATCAAGCACTGCACAAGGAGATTAGTCGTCTTAAGCAGCAACTAGAACTTTTGGAAGAAGATAAAAAGGAGCTAGAGCTTAAGTGTCAGAGCTCAGAAGAAAAAGCTAGGGACCTAAAGCATTCAGGTAAAATCATGTAATGACTTTCACCTCGAGGCACAGCTGGGGGGGGGGCGC
>VYZX01020704.1:303192-320401 GCA_013401335.1 Brachypteracias leptosomus | reverse complement strand
CAACTGGTCTAATGAGAATCTTGTGCATCTGGGACATTGTTCTTGGTAGAAAATATTGCCAAAAATAGGACTCCCTAGCAATTATGTGATTTAGTCTTGTTGTTTGTTTTTTAGTTAGATTTTTTGCTTAAACCATCAGAGGTGGCTGTTAGAGCAGAGGCAAGAGATCAAGAACTGACTTCAATTTGTTTTATTGTTCCTGTACAGTTGATGAACTTCAAAAACGAATACAGCAGTCTGAAAACCCTGCACCACCTCCTCCTCCACCACCCCCTCCTCCTCTTCCTCCTCCCCCTCCTCCTAACCCTATACGGTAAGTGCTTAAATCAAGGGTCACAGCGTTAATGCTCTGAAGCAGAATACATTACATGAGCTTGTGTCAAGGAAGGAAGAGTGTCTTTAAAGGAAAAAAGGCTTTCTCCATCTGTCTTGGGCTCTTTACCAGCAGGACACGCTCTGTGCCCCACCTGCCAACACTAACAAACACCCTGCCCAATTCTGAACAGCCTCTGCTTGGCCAAACCTAACCAAGTGTCTAGACTGTGGCTTTGGAGGAGGAGGGATACCTGTCTCCTCTAAATTTAGGAGATTATTTTTCACTATTCACCTGATAGCTGTAATTATAGACTTGTGAAATGCTTGTCTGAATCTACTGCTAAGAAAACCCCTTTGAACCAAAGGATGTGTTGGATTACTCTGGGTCCCTTCCTGTCAGATACCGGTGATGAAAATACAGGCTCCATTGAGTTCCCACAATTGCTTTCATAGCTAAAAAGAAAAAAAAAAAAAAAAAACCTCAGAAAATCACCATCCCATCATCAAGCAGTTATGGGCAAAAGTTATCAAAATTGAGCAAAAGACTGTGAAAGAGGCTGACCAATATACGATGTATCAGGCATTAGACCCAAATTAATTAACTAAACCCCTAAAGTGTGCTTAGTTAATGTTAGGAACTCAGCTAATCTTCGTGTTATCTGCTTAATTTTAAAAAAAATGGATGTCAGTGAAGCTTTCCAACGTTCTGTAATAGAAATTACACACAGGAGTCTTGTTAACTGCTACGTGAAATATATGAATAGAAATTATTAGTAGGGAGAGTTAATCCTTTTGTGCATCTCTGTTTTTAGAAATCTAAACTAAACATGTTCTGAACACTTGTTTGGTCTTTTGCTCCTTCTACGTCCATTAACTCATTTGGCTTGATGGCTTCTTTCTCACTAATTTGCAGCATGAATTAACTGGGGGTGTTGTGGGTTGTTTTGAGGGGTTTTTTGTTTAATTTATGCCCTTTACTATTTGGCATAGATACTACTATTCATTTTAAGCCCTGTAGTAGCTAAATCAGAGTATTTCCTACATGCATGGTGACGTTTATGTGCATCAGGTTGTTTCAGAGCTAGGCACTGGGTGCTACCTTTTTCTGGGACAGAGTTTTGACCCTTTATGTCATGGAGGTCACTCTGCTCCATAAGCAGCAATGTTCAGTAGGGAGTGATGGGCCCCACTGACACATCAGATCTTCTCTGGAGCTTGTACTTGGGCTTTAAGATGAATCATTTCCTTGCCTGGACTTCTACGTTTTGACGATAGTGAAGAGATAATTATTTGATGCTGTAAGAAGATTACAAACTTGGAGTTGGTGAGGAGATACTGATCACCATATTTAAGTGTCCTCTGAAGAATAACACTTCACTTCAGTATCTACAGCTCTTCTTTCCTTCTATTGTGCCAGAGCAGCTACAATTTGTCATGTGTCACAATAAGACACTATCTTTTAATATTCAAATCTGGAGTGTTTTGATTTATGCCTAATATCTCTTGAAAAGAAATAAATTTCTCTGTTGCATTTTGATGGGAGGCGTTGTAGGGGGTAATTCAGAACATACTTCTGCATTCAAGAACTGTTAAATGGGATTGTAAGTAGCTCCATAACCAGATATAAGCAAGCTGTGTGTCGTGTTCAGGTTCATTCTAACAGTGTGTAATGCAGGATGGAATGACAAGCTCCAGTTTCATTTTCCCCAAAGGTCTCTCATGTCAATGATTCGCAAGAGATCTCATTCCAACACCAATGTGAGCAAGAAGGAGAAACCTCCTCAGCAGGAGTCAGGTATGGCTCATCCTTTCTCAAGTCATGTGGATTATTCACTAGGTACTGCAGATAAAGCCAGTGAAGATGAACTGTGGGCACAGGTAGTGATGCAAACTCTCATGCGTGTCAACATCAGCTACTGCTGTCCATGTCCCAGCATATTCCATCTACCTTGTAGTCCAGAAATGTGATTACGGCCCAGGTTTATGTGCTCTGAGATAGGAAAGGGTATCTTTGGTACTGTAGCTTTGGTACTCCTATGAGGAACAGCTGAGGACTTCAGATTTGTCTAGTTTGGAGAAAAGGGGAGGTGCTGAGCTCTTCTCCCTGCTATCCAGTGACGGGACACATGGGAATGGTTCAAAGCTATGTTAGGGGAGGTTTAGACTGGACATTAGGAAGCATTTCTTTATGGAGAGGCTGGTCAAACACAGGAATGGACTTCCTAGAAAGGTGGTTGGTGCCCCAAGTCTGTCAGTGTTTAAGAGGCATTTGGACAATGCCTTTAATAACGTGCTTTAACTTATGGTAAACCCTGAATTGGTCAGGCAGTTGGACTAAATGATTATTGCAGGTCCCTTCCAGTACTGCAAGTTTCCTTGAGATCACAAGCAAATTCATGTAGACCTCATAGCCATCTCTGCCTCCACAGCTGAGCTGGTGATCATGCAATTTACTTTTTCCAAATGGGTTTTAGTATGAACAGTCTTTGAGCCTGCAGATCATGCTCCTGCAGTGACTCTGTGCAGCTTGTTGAGTGGCACACTGGCAGTTTGGCACTGCCTGTAGTAGTTGCACTGTAGCAGCATTGAGAGGCACAACAACCTGTCCCTCTAAACTGGAGACACTACAACAGGTGACTGCAGCTACGGTGTGTCCAGGGCTTTGCACTTCTATAGGTTGTCTGGAAGAGGCAGAAGAACAAGCCCAACAGGCACTAAGCAGAGAGCAGGTTATGTGCAGCATAATACAGGAAGTTTCCAACTTCTAAATGGCTTCTTGTTTGTGATTTCTTCTGGTTAAAAGAGCTCTTCTGCAGACCTAGTTTGTTAAATGCTTCAGTTTTCATCCCTCAATTCATATCTTGCAAAATTACCACTCAGAGTTGACTGTAGTGCTAAGCTTTTAATAATGCAGAAAACCTAAACCAAAACAGAATCTTGCACTAAGGTGGCTCTAATTGTAAAGTAACAGCTGAAATTGCGTTTTATTGTTGTTAAGGGAATCTGGAAACTTAATATGTCGGGAACAGGAGTTAAATACAGATTTACAAATGATCATGAGTGCCTGAAGAGTCAGAGCTAGTTAAAGGAGCATCACCAGTTAAATAGACAGGGTTTTTCTCTCTTCCTTCTGAAATGGCAGGAGTTTGTTTGTGGTGAATTGCTCGACGGGTTTGCCACCACTTAAAGGGGGCTGCAGAAGGGAACCTGGCTGAAATTATAGGTATAGGATGTAACTGTTGGAGAAGAAACCACTGTTGGCAGACTGTAATGGTACGTGAGCATGGCTGGGCTGTGGGATGGGACCAATAGAAAGAAAGTTGGGGAAAGGAAGTATTACCCTTCCCATTTTTCAGGTGAGGAACTGAGGAGTGGGGTGGCTTGGGCAGGTCTCTGGAGGAATCTTTGGGAACTGGTTACCAGTCTGAGAGAGGTGACGTTGTTGGTCTGGGTAAAATGATTAGAGAAATGACCCTGTGCTGACATCTCTGATGAAGAGTCAATTTTATCTTGCTGTAAAAGTTCAATTATGTTGCCTTCATTTATCAGGTTTCCTTACCTTGAAGCGTCCTACATGTTGTGATTACACCTTTTTTGTTGATGTAACAAACAGTGATTGCAGAAAATACTATGAAATTCACTTTTAAGTTCTCTACACCCCATTCTTTCATTATTTATTAGCAAACTTTAACAGTTCTGACCTTTCTTCAATCACATATAAACTGTTTCTTCTCTTAATAGTTGAGCTGTTCTTAAAATAAAAATAAAAAAGGGAGAAAGTTCTTTCTGATCTAGTTATTATATCCAACTTGAGGCTTGTTTTGACCCTTGTTAAGGACTTGGAATGAGGGGTTTCTATCCCATACCACCAATTAAGCTTTTATATTTGAAACAGCCTGTTTGTGAAATTAAAGCCTGACATTAAATCGGCTTACAATACAGCAACTACATTTCTATGAATCATCAATAGTACCCTGACAAGTGAGAGAGCAAAAGTCTATTTAAAATTCCTGTTATATAAGGTACAGTGTTGCAGCTTTGAATAGTGTCAACCATATTTCTCCATGGATTTGCTTTAAGTACTTTTTTCTCCTCTTTTTCCCCCTTGTTGGTTTGGCATGTTAAGTGTTTTTTGTGACATTATCCAGAGCACTGATAAGTTAACAGGTATTGTTTAGGTTCATCACACAGCTTCCCATTTCATCTGAGTGTTTTGCAGTCCTGATACTGAATCTCTTGAAAAAACAAATATTTCCTTTCATGGTATTTAAGGTTTTGCCCTTTACTCAGTGCAGTGTTCTGTAAATGTGTGGGTTTAGTTCAGCCTGAGATGTTGGTGTGTCATTCCAGTGAGGTTTCCAAACCCATGTGAAATAGGAGACACGTTTGGTAATCTTGTGATGAGCTGCATATAGACCTTGCCATGGGGCATTATCCACTTGTCCTGTGTCAGGGAAGCTGTGGAAATTTCTGCTGGGCCACAGTGAAGAGATATAGAGGAAGTGGGGCTGTATTCTTCAGCCTGTAGCACTGAGCTTTGCAATCTCCAAACAGTTACAGGAGCTTTGTGTTTCTCAGTACCTGGGCCCTGCTTCTCTCCAAACTTCTGCAGGCTTTGCTGTTTGTGAAGGCCGTGGCTGGGTCCTCAATGTGTGCAGTTTGGCGTTTCATCCTTGAAGAGCTTGTGACAGTTAGCTGATAGCAAAGATCACTACTAGTGCTGTATCCAGAAACTAGAATTCCTGCTAAGTAGAGCTGAGGTTGCTGGTTTCTGCTACCATGTAGATGTAGCAGTGTAAGGTAAAGTGCCTCTTTGTGGTGGGGAAAACCAAAAGTAAAGTAGTGATGCTGTTAGAAAGACCTTGTGAATCACCCACTTATGGGGAGAAGAATAAGGCTGTATATTTATGCTTATCATTTATGTTTTTTGTAAAACTGAGCAGAGCCATGGATTTGGATAGCCCACGAGCAGTGCTCATCACACATACAGGCGGGAGGACCTACAACACAGAGTATAACTAAGTACATTTTACATGTAAATGCAGTTTCATCGTTAAAACTAATTTATGATTATGGTAACTGGCTGTGTATGGCAAGCAAGCTGTTTAGGAGGCTGTTTAACATGTTTTTTTCTTTCTTTTCTGTTTAACATGTTTTTTTCCCTGTAGTTCTTATCTGGAATGTGATAGGCTTTTCAATTTTTTTTTATTATTTTTTTTTTTTTATTTTTGAACAGGTGAAGTTACAGACCTGAAGAGACAAGCTGTGGAAGAAATGATGGATAGAATTAAAAAGGGAGTTCACTTGAGACCAGTCAACCAGTCAAGCAGGCCTAAAACAAAGGTTTGAAATAAATATCAGAGCAATAATATTAGTGAAATACAGTAATGTACACTGAAAATAAATCAGGCTTTCTGTAAAACATTCAAAAGAATACATTTGCCTTATCTCATTTGCTTTGCTTGATACTGAATCAAATTAATTAGAGCAGCATATATCTGAAGAACAGAAAAAGAAGCAAGGCCAATAGTAAGTAAATAGATACCCAGGTTCTTTGACACAAAGGAGCTGAAAGCAAATGTCTTGTAAAGAAGCAGCCACTGAGAAACAACAAGCAGAGAGAATAACTGAATTGAGTAAAGGGGGTGATCAAGAAATCTGCCGTGGTCCATTTCATGTTTTTTAACATGTGTGTGTTGTGTTTGTTTACAGCCAGAAACACCAAAGCCCTCTGAAAGTGCAATGAAAGAATTAAAAGGGATTCTGGTAAGGAAACTTGTAGTTCATATTTCAGGTTTTTTTCTTCTCATTGAGTTGACAGAGCCTTCTGTGCAAAATAGCCAAGTATTCCAAACTCCTGCAGTGGTGTTTGGGTTTGGTGCTGTAGAGCAGTTCTGGAGTGAATGCTCTGATTCCACCTTTGACTTTGGTCTGACCGAGATTGGTTTTGGTCTTGCTCCCAGAAGTTATTTTGGAGAAAAATAGTCTGTTAATTCTGCTCTAGATTCATATGTTCCTGCCCCTAGAGGGGATGTTATGGCCTGCACCTGCCATTGATCTTTTGGAAGCTTTCCAGGTACTCATAATGATTAGGGAGAGAGAGAGATAACTGAATATATCTAGTCCAAAGTAAAGCCCCTGGACTGCACATAGAGTGGTTGGAGGGTTCTCCTCATCAGCTGCTCAGAACTCCTGCTCTCTCCTGAGGCACCAAATTTCTTGTTAGTGTAGATGTAGCCTAAGTAGAGCAAGTGCTCTCTAGTCTGCCTGTATTTATATGTAGAAAAAAATGATTCTGAATAGCTGTCCACATACCCATTTATCACTGAATAAAAACATTTGGTATTTGGTCCTGCTCTGCACAATGTGACAAGTTTCTTCCTGTTCTGTCCTTTACTCCCATCTACTCCATTGCCTATTTAACTGGTCGCTTCTTTTGCACAAGTCCTAAAACTGTATCATACACTCAAAAGGAGCTTTAGTTCTTGCTCCCTGACATCTGTGACCCTGAAGCTTTTAAAGTTGAAGTGCAACTTTGGCAATTCAGATGAAATTTTGCCTTTTTAAGCTGAAATACGGTGAAATTCTATCTGTATTGAAGCAAAATGCTTCACATCCACTCTACAGAAGGTAAAGCTGATCATCTAATCATCCCTGATAGCACCTAAACAGCCCTTATAAAAGTAACTTCAGTATTGTGTTGGGTGATGCGAGACCATGCATCAGAGTGTAGCCACAGCCTGTGCTGAGATCTAAAATCATGAGTGTGGCACCAACAATGTGTTAAACTTGCTGTTCTCCGGTCACTTGAAAACAGGGGAAGTGGAAAAAAATCATCTAGAGAGCTACCAGACCTTAATGCTGAGCTCTGATTAGAGGGACACATAATTAAGTGTGGCAGTAAATAGAAAAGGAATAAAATTCAACACGGAGACTGTTTTAAATGGAACTCTGTGATGACAGGAATAGTTTGATATGGTGTGGGTCAGTCAGGGTTGGACTCAACGATCCTGCTGAAGGTCCTTTCCTTTTCTAATAGCTGTTTTATTTCTTTGACACTGTATCACTGACATCAGGGGAGACTTGATTATGTACTTTGAAGGCAGCAGAGAGGAACCTGTAGTCACTTCACTTCTGTATCTAGCTTATTGCTTTGGAGCCCCTCAGGATATTTGCAGTATAAGACAAACGGCATAAAATCCAATTCCAGTCTATTCTTGAGACCAGTCATTATGCACAGTCAGACAACAAACATGGGGGTGGGATGTGATGGAGTAAACATTTGTTGTTACTACGCTAATTATGCATTTCATGTAGACCTCTGTATAATTGTTACAAACAAACCACGTTTATATTCTGTAAATTGCAGTTTGAGTGACTCCCTTGCTCAAGTTGCTTTCGTGTGTGTATGTTTGTACAGATCCAGAGCATACCACTAATGAATAATGTACCTGCTCAGTTAAATTTCAAATAGTTGCCAAAGAAAATATTTTAATTTTTGAGCAGGGGTGAAGAATTACAATCGCTTTGCTGGGGTCTTGAAAGTAGTGCAGCTTTTGCAGCTTGCGATGATATTTTCTTTTGTCATTTGCTCTTTCTACTCGGAAATCACGTGCTGGTCAAGGAAAGATGTTAAGAATATGTTATTTATGCTCTGGAAAAATGCCATATGAGTTTGGCATGTTTTGGAAGGCTGAATAAACAGGATTCCTGGGCCTGGCTAGAGATGGCGAGACTCGGAGGGAGAATGAATAGGGTCCCAAATGCATGTGAGGCCCAAATTTTCAGTTGTATTATAAACATTTTGGGGAAATTTTAGTCAAATGGGTGCAGATCCAGTAACTGACTCATCACTTGGGAAAAGCATGCAATACACACTCTGTGCATATTAAAATTCCTGTGAGCAACTTCGGGAGGTTTCTGGCCTTGATTAAAGCCTTTGCCCCCTCCCACCTTAAGAAACGTGCTGCTGGACTTGCATCATTGCTGGTACAAAATACTAACCCTGGCATGGGGCAGTAATAGCATGCATTTCTATTTTGAACGTGTAAAAAACTGTTTCAACTTGAGAGCTAATTCTGTGTGTAAAAGAAACCATGAAATATGTGGAAATAGGGTCAAGTGTGTGGCAGATCAGCGAGATTATAGGATATAACAACATGCTGCAGTTGCAGCAAGTGCATACTGACTTCTGCAGATGTGTACACACCAGGATGCAGCAACACAGGACCATGCTAAAATATAAAACGTGATGGAGCAGTAAAATACTTTTTGCTAATAGAGGTTAATTACAGACATGATAATGCTCTACTAGTTCTTTAAGATCCTTTAAATGTTAAGGTGGAGCAAGTTGGCAGTTCCCTGCAAACATCAGAATTAGTTCACTAGTGATCCAGAGCATCTTTCTTAAGCCCCAAATCAGCCCTCTAATGTGTAGGTAAGTGTGGTTAATCCCTGCGTTGGGCCATCCAAGTGAGGGGAGGAGTGGTGAGCCAGTCCCCAGATGCTCCCTACTGTACTAATGGGAGAGCTTTGTACACTGGTCTAGAACCACAGCTGCTTTTCTGCAGTTTAAAAGGTTCTCATGTTGTGTATATGTCGTGTTGGGAAAGGCATAACATGTCCTCAGAACTTTTCATGCCTATTTCTTGCTGTAGGAAACATTGAATAAATCCACTAGTTCCCGAAGCCTGAAGTCCCTTGAAACAGACAGCAGCGAAACGGAGCTGGAGCGAGTCCTGCGGCGCCGGAAGGTAACCACTGACCAGGACAGTGGCAGTAAGTGGCTGGACTCCTTTGTAGTCCTCTTCCTCTCCCTGCATTGTGACTCTTGAAGCTCTACTTTCTCTTCCAGACCATTGCCATTTCAGCAATTATGGAGAACCCAGCTTACTCCTACAGTGACTCACTTCCCCATTGCACTTGTCGCTTTTCATCCCCTTTCTCTCTGAGAGATGCTTCTGTCAGGATCTTCTACACACACAGCCATATAAGCTCAGGTTCCTCTGTCCTGCCTGGAGCTCAGAGGTTGTTATTGGAGTTAGCTGTGAAAATACCCTTAAAGTAACGGTAACCAGAGAAATCAGGGTTTAGGAGTAACATTCTCAGTTAACCTCTTCTGTCGTTTTTGAGACGTAAGAAACTGTTGATGTTCTGCCTGACTAGCAACACAATCTGTGCAAGTCTAAGTCCATGCCATAGTCATTGCAGATGTGGCTGGGTTTAATGTCACTGTATGGTGTTAGCTTGACCTTGTAAATAAACAGTTGACTGACTACTCATTAGTATAAGAATGGGTTTTTGAGTTGTTTGGCTCTTGCTCCAGCTGCACTCAGGCTGGGAGAGCACTGCAGGCTGTGAGTTGGTATTGCTGCGTGGGCAGCAGGACTTGCCATCCCAGAAGGCAAGAGGATTGAGTGCACAACTGTGTCAATATATCAAGCCCTGCTGGTGGTACAAGAGTTAATCCTGGCGGGGAGAGCAGAAGCTGCAAATAGGATATTTTAATACTCTCCATGCACTGGGCACTGTTCTTTAAAATTCCATTTTGATTTCTGCAGTTAGCTTGAACTCTGCCGTGCTCATGTGTTGTTTCAGAGCAGTCAATCCGGGTAACAGGAACATTAAGCTTTCTTTGGGTTTTAGATCCCACTGGAATCTTGGCCACATCAGAATCAAAATCTCTGCCTGTGCTGGGTTCGGGAGCCAGCGCCGCACAAACAGCCTTGAACAAGAAAGACCTGGAGACAGAATTCACTTCCAAAGTCCCAGACTCAGGTCCTGTCTCTAACCAGCTCAAGGGCATCCCGGGTTCCAAGCCTACATTACAGTAAGTAGAGTATGGATTTCTGTATTTACTTTAATACCAGCTCTGTTTAAATGGTGCATTTTGAAAGTGATTTAATGTCAGTTTTGGTGAGCAGGATAAATGTACAGTCTGCAGCTGTGTACCACTGACTGTGCAAATAATTCACAGTCCCACATGGAGGTAGAAATTGAATTCTCTGTAGTTAAGTTATTCTCCTGTAAAATCTGCCAACATTTTTCAAAAAAAAGTTCATCTTCTCTGCCAAAAAAAGAGTTCAAGAGTTTTCAAGGAATAGCAAGGTTGGGGTTTTTTTTCCATATCCTGAAGAGAAGAGGGATGATGGTTATATAGTTAACTCTTTTTTTTTTTTTTTTTTTTTTTTTTTTAAAAAAAAAAGTAGTTCTAGGACAATATTTTTTTAAAATAGCATCATGTAAGTCATAGAGGTCTGTATGCAGGTGTGCAAGGTGGTTTCTGTTGGACCAAAACAAGTCCTGACTATTACTTCAAATGTTTGTTGGTAAAAATTCTGAATGACCTTGAAATCTCAAGGTTAAGATTCTTCAAAACCAAAAAATAAAATACAGTTAGTGCTGCATTTGCACAGGTGGGCAGAAGAATCTTCTATCACAACAGATTGAAGACTCAAGGTGCCAGTTAAGCATCAAAGAGTTAAACGTGCTTCAGAAATATTTATTTCAGAGAGATCTCCTGGAGGATTGGTTTGTTTTACAACAATACCAAGCTCCTTTTGAAATGAGGCTGTGCACTTGCTTCAGTTCCCTTGCCAGGTTGTTTGTCAGTTTGTCACTTCAAGAAAAGGAAATAGATGAGACAAATCAGATGGGCAGAATGTTGTAATCATGGCTAATTAAACCTCTGCTTTCCTGCTCTGTCAGTTACAAAATGCCACTAGTACCAATTCTAGTAAGTCTCCATTGCTTGGTTCAAAGGAGTAAGTCATGACAAACGAGCTGGAAATTCAGGTCTCTTCTGTTTTTATGAACTGATACTTACTTCACTCTCCTGCAGGTACTTTTATCATTTATTTTTGAGTGGATAAAGAGCCCAGTTTCCTTTTGTGCTCTACTAATTTGCAGTGAGGTTTTAAAAGCAGAATGCCTTTCCCAATCATACGTATTTTTCCCTTTTATTTCATTTAAGTATCCTTAGAAGAAAGATGATCTTCGTTTTAAATTAATCAGAAAGATGAAGATTTGTTCAACAGTTAATTTGAGATGACTAATGCCATTACATTTTCTTGAACTTCTAACCTAACTGAGGGATGAGGTCATTCCTGAAAAATACTGTGTTTGTAGTTTGTGAATTTCTACAATTCCGAACAGATAACCTTAATCAGAAAATACAGCAACTCCTACCACCTTTTGTCTACCTTTATTCCCGCAAACTAAGTGGAAATTGCATGTACAAGAAAGGAAATGAAATAATTGCAGGCCCCAAGGTCTCGCAGAATGCGTGGTGAATTGACAGTGAAAAGGATCTTGTGTTGACAGTCACAGTTGTTACGTGTTATAAAAGCATATGTGAGGCTCAATTTATTTCTCAGCTTGCCTATTCAGTGACATCCTAAAAGGCACGTTTAACTTTATCTGTTTAAAGCATTAAAACAAATGTGGTGGGCCAGATTCCTTGGTGCTGCAGGGCTGCTTTGCACCGAGCCACTGGTGTAAACCTGCTTAATTGGAAAGGCTCGTCATCGAGGATGGTTTTCCAGTGAAAGAGAAGATGTTGGGGCTCTCACATTCTGCTGCTGCTAGGCTGGCAGGGAGGAGCAGAAATAACCTAGATGCTTCATACCATGTTGAAGTGCAATTACTTTTCTTTTTTTCTCCTGGGTACTGTTTGCAGCAAAGGTCAGGAGGAGAGGCCTCCAGGCTCCAAGGTGTGTAAACCCTGTTGTGAAACAGGGCTCCTTTGAAGCAGGCATCAGAAGGAAGCCCATTTGTCTAAGATGTCTGGCAACTTGGCTCCCTGATTAGGCAGTTCTCTGGGCTTTCCTGGGTACATCTCTACTATCCAGCAGTTTAGTTTGGATCTGCAGAGCACTTCTGAAGCAGATCTCCCTATTGTCCCCAGTTCCTAAGCTTTGATTTGTATCCTGGTCTTAGTGCATAAGATCCCTGTCTTCATTGGATGACTGAAACTAAAGCAGAAGACAAGATCCAGCCTTTAGTGGCTGGCCAGGGGGCCACAGGAGAGCTCCTTCAGTGAATAACCCCCTGAAATGTGTGTTATGAGGACATGGGTCTGAAGCCCAGGGTGTTCCCTTCCACACATCTGCTCCTGTTGCACCAGAGTATTTCCTAAAGCAGACCCTGTTAGCTAACCAAGCAGCACGCTGCTCTGGCCACGTGCCTGACATGATAAAGGCACATGCAGAATTTATTGTGGCTCTTCTCCTTATTCATTGTAATATTGTAACCTGAGGTAAAAGGATGCATCTGTCTCATCATTTGCAATTCCTTGAAATCTGCCAAAGGTGTGACCTGCTCCCACTGTTTGCAGCAGCCAAGCAAACCTTTTCTAGCACAGGTCTCATAATTACCAGGTGGCTCTTGCAGTGCAATGTTTATTCTTTTTTCTTTACCTAGTTTTTAATGTACAGCTTCCTACAGAAAGCCTTAGGAATAGTTGTGCATGAGGTATTTCTCTTTGCTGCCCCATCCATTTACAAAGGCTTGTAACCTGAAGGAGGAGGTAATACCTACAGACACTTAAATGCAAACAGCCCTATTCATTCTTCTTCATTCACACTGAGCAACAGTTGAGCAAACCCATTCTCATGGAGAAAGAAGGTCAGGTCTTTGAAAAAGACCCAGTCTTGAAAATGTATCTGTGAACAATATGTAGACAGAATTCAGCTTATTGAGTGAAATCCTGGATCCTCCCCACCCTCAAGTCAGTGACAATCTGACCTAAATACCCACAGGGTGAGGAATTTCAGTCTTTGCTTGAAGTAGGACTCCACACATAATATGGTTGCTCCTGTGGTTCAGCAGTTAGCAAGGACTGGCCTCCAGCTGAATCAGGTGGGCCACCCTCATGAGTTGCCAGAGGAGGGATGGTGGGAAAGGGCCGTAACATCAACAAATACAGGTTGTTTCTGAAATTTCCCTTTAATCAAATTAAGTGATAATAGCTCAGATAAATTAATTCAGAAGAAAAATCTGGGATTTGAACCAGTAGGTGAGGTGTTCTTTCAGTGCAGGAGGTTGTTAGAAGGGTTTGAAGCCATTAAGCAGATGATTTGGAATGTGTGAAGTTTGGCTGAGGTGTTGCTGAGGGGGAAGACATCAATAATGTGTGTCCTACAGAGAAACTGAGGCCTTACCTCAGTATTCAGGTAACTTCCTCTGCAAATCTCTTCCCAGATGTTTAACACAGCATGAGTGTAATTCTGTGACAATTGCTTAGAAGAGAATAGGTGACAATTTAGTTCCCCTGGGAGCAAAGAGAGTTCCCTGACTCCCTGCAGTGTGTGGACAGAGAAGGGGAAGGTGTGTCTGGCTCTGCCCCTGGGTTTTTTGTGGGTTTTGATTGGTTTGTTGTTTTTTGTTGGTTTGGGGTTTTTTCCAGCACTTTGTAAACATTTTGTTTCTGGGCAGCCGAGTTCTCTGCTAACAGAGCGAACCACAGAGAGGGTTAGTCTTAATCTGATGATTTTATACAATTAAAGGATTTGTCCTCCTTCTCCTGGCTGTAATCTTAGTACCCCTGAATCATCTACCAGCTCTGCGGGAAGCAACTCAGCCTCAGCTAGACAGAGCTGCAAAGGTTTTCCAGTGCAGCTTGAATGTGGGCAATTTAGTTTGAACAACAAATGAAGAAAACAATGGGATGTTCTGGAAGTTTGAGGTCTAGAAATGGCTTTAAAGAAAGCTTTTCAAAGCTACTGTCACACATTTTTCGTAGAGTGCCTGCATTGTGTGCTCTCTCAAGGCAGGTAGAAGCTCTCCAAGATGCTTTGTTTAGATGAGTTTGCCAGTCTTTTTGAGCATTTTCAAAAAAGCACCTAAAAATTGGACCGATTTCCATACTAAAGATCTGTCTGCAGTTCTGTTCTGCTCGCTGCTATGTTGGCCACCTGTCTACTCAGCTAGGTTTAGCAGGGGCATTCCTGAATTGGAGAAGGCTTCATGCACTTTGTTCCCAGATGTCTGGTGTTAGTGCTGGTACTGTCAGAGGAGGGAATCAACAGGCTAGTTCACTGGTGTCACTGGTTTTATTCCCTGTAATTCCCTTCTGACAAATACTGTCGTGTGATGGAATTTTTTTGTTCACTGAAGACTTTCAAGGCTTGGTGTATTTTTTACTGTTGTTCAGTATTAGCTTTTGGTCCTGTCTCTGTTGTGGCTATTAAATATCTCATAATTCTCAACAAGGTGGGGGAATACAGCTCCACTTTCACTTTTATCCTCAATAACAGTTTTTGGCTGAGGATAACACTGTTCACCTCTTGTGGTCTGTCATGCAGCAGACAGGCCATGGTGGCACTGCTGGGCCCAGCCCTGCTCTTTTCTACAGCCTGACACCCTGGGCTGGTTCATCTGGGTTGGACACAGGACAGCAGAGCTGCTGGATTTCAGCAAACCCTCCTGGCATGGTAGCTTGGAAAGGACATCAAGATTGGAGTATGAGCTTATTGCACTAGTGATGTTTGTCCTCAGTCATAGAATCATAGAACATATTGGGTTGGAAGGGACCTCTAAAGGTCATCTAGTCCATCCCCCCTACAATAAGCAGGGACATCTCTAACTAGGTCAGGTTGCTCAGAGCCCCATCAAGCCCCAGGTCATGGGAATCTCACAAGAAAATGGGAATGCTGGGGTCAGGGTGGGTGGTAGCCAGGCAAAGTTGTAATTGCCAGGCAGATGTGGTTTTTAAGGGATATGAAGAAGAAAAACTGGTGGCGAGCAACTGTCAAATGAGCTTAATGCTTCAAGTCTCATCTTCTGGGGAGTAAGGAGTAGCACTAGTTGAGTTTTATTGTAGTTTTGAAAGGAATTTTGCTTTGAAGACAGCTGACAGCTATTCCAGCATCCTAGACTGGGGAGCTCACTGAAAGACAAAGTGTGCCATGTTAGTGCTGCCTTGTGTAGCAGAAATGGCCCATTCAGACCACCTCAGATTCCAGGCAGAGCATTTCCAGGGAGCCTCCCATGCTTACACCATCTACTTCAGAACCAGGCTTTGTCCGAATAGATTTTTTTCCAGTATTTTCTAAAAACCATGGATTTCCCTACAGTGTTTTCCTTGAGCCTTCTGCTTTTACATATAGTTAGAAAATTGGATAGGACTTCTTCCAATAAAATCTTCCATATTTACATAAAATCCTGGTTTCTAGTGGAAACATATTACAACAATTTCATGAATAGAGCACTGAGCACGGTTAAATAATATCAGGATTATAATATTAACCAGAGGAAACAAAGAAAATCCAAGTCTCAGCTGACAATCCGATCCTTGGTTTGTTCTTTTGTGCTCCTACTGTAACTGGTTTCCAAAGGGCACAGCAGCTCGAGCTCACAGGCAGCCCATCAGGTGTAACCCTTCATTTTGACACCTTCTGTAGCTTCTGTAACTATATGAATAGAATATATTGCTTTTCTTTTTTTGATACTCTTATGTCCCAAGCAGTCCTCAGTACTTCCTGGGACTATGCATATCACATACAATTAAACTAAAATGCATTTATCATCTAAATCTGGATTTCACAGTACAGGTTTTATGTGTTTAGTCATAAAAATAGATGCAGGCTTACTATCAATTATGTATGAGTGAGTACAACAGAACTAGGTTCTCAATTTCTGGCTTAAATATAGTTGGACAAATAACAAGAATACTGATAACAGCATTAACAATCTTAATGAGGGAAGAGCTTTGCATAGAACTAAATGCAAATACCTTGGCTGGACAAATTTGTAATTGTTCAAAACTGTGGCTAACTGTATCTGTACTAATTGCTTTTCCCAGCTTTATTTGTTGCAGTAAAAGCTGGTTTTGGAAAGGGAGCGCTAAAATTATGTTAATTCTTGTACTGAAACTTTATTACACCTGCATTCTGCTCTTGACAAACTATGGAAAATGAGCTATGAATACCTGATAAATAGGGTTAATAATTTTTAACAATACCTCAGCTGCACCAGCAGCAGTGTCAGGCTGGAGCTGCAGCAGTGTAAAGGATTTGAAGAAGGGAATGCTGGTACAACGGAGTCCGAGGAGTAATTCTTATTTTTATGCTTGAAACGCTGATTTAATCACTGGTTTTCTCCATTAAACTACTTCATATCGACATCTTTCATTTTTCTGTCCTTTGAAGGTGGTAAATATGATTGCCATTTTATCCATTTTTGTTATAAATGAAACAGACTTCAGGGCGTTTGGCTGTGCATCAGTTGTTGGAATGCTGCCATACACTAATGCAGACTCCCCACTGTGAGCCCAGTGAAGAATTATACTTTGATTCACCAGATTGTATTAAATAGTCCAGCTGTTGGGATTTGAAAGATAGTTACCTCCAAAGTGAAATAAAAATGAACTTGGCATTTATGGCTTTGACCATTTTTATAGTGTTGGGCAATCAGCTTTTCAGAGGTAGCACTTTTTAAAATAACCCTCTTCTGGTTACACTGCTCTAAAAAGTTTAATTTGCTGTAACATTCAAAATACCCCACCTTATATTTTCTGGAATGATTGGCAACTTCTGCATAAAATAAGCATTATTTTCCTTATGAAATCACTAGCTTCTGATGATAATCAAATGAGTCTGAAACTGTATCCATTAGTGCCAATTTCTGCATTAATTAACTTACACCAAAGTTCTAATGTTAGAGACAATTCTTGTAATTAAAGCTCGAACATGGAATTTCATTTGCTATATCCAGTAGCAAGCTGAGTAAATTCTTTCTGAAAGGGAAAGTGCAACAACTGTTGTTTCTGTGGTTATTTATTTGGTTTTAACCTGTACATTTACTCTCTCCCCATCAGGTGGGAGCCGGCGCATTCTCCGCCCCGTGCTCTAATTGTTGAGTGGGGTGACCTCTTTTTTTTTTTTTTTTTTTTTTT